>JAOEHY010024248.1:0-20144 GCA_025447955.1 Psilopsiagon aurifrons
GGAAAGTGGGATTTAATACAACTGGGAAATGTTGCAAATGCAAGAGTTCAAAGTCCCCTTCCATCCCCACATATGAAAAGCTAAATCTCTCATGCCCTTTGAAATTTTATATTCAATCTGTTTTATAAACTTATCTCAAAATGATACTCACACATTTTAGGTACTATACTTGGCCCTGCTCATGAGATAGTAACACTTTTTACTTCATTATTTACTTTTACACAGACAGCAGAACAGAAAATCTTGTTCTGGAGGGAAATAGTACAGGCTTAGTTTTGTTCTCCCTCACCTGGTTATACTAAGTTGTCAGCAAGAAAGATATTTTTGATATACAACAGTATGGGACTAGAATCAAGTTTGATATGGTAGGAACAGATCTGGATTCAGGAAGGCAAACTAAAACTTCTGAACTTGTTCAGTCTTATATTTTATTGTGTATTTTTGCACGCTCATGTAACTCATTTCAGAAGCTGGGAAACAGCTAAAGAAAAAAGAAATCTTGGAGAAATAATGAAGTGAAATTGAAGCTGGGAGAGGCAAAACTCGCCAAAACTTCAGAATGCAAACAAGTAGAGTAGCAGGGGTCAAAACATTAAAGTTAAAATGTTACCAGATGGGAGAAATTTATGTTATATGTCTCAAGTGAATGAGAAATCACAGCATGCATCAGCTAGAGAGTGATTTTGTCAAGTGCTTTTCTTCTGCAACATAGTGTGGTGCGTTTTCTTAAATCCACTTATCTTTCTCCCATACTTTTATCTTAGGCTCACAGACTTACTCACATAGGATTAGGTGCTGGAATAAATGAAACAGTACATTGGTTTCTGCGGAACCAACCATTTTCAGTATGCTTTATTTTCTATCTTCCCTCCTCACACTTCTTCTCATTTCAGTTTGGAAACACTGAAGTTTTGCCTAACCAAAAGAACCGCTGATGATCTGCAAGAGACAGAGAAGCATTAGTTTCATTTCTAATGTGCAGCCTGACAGATAGCGCACAGAGCTGTAAATGCTTCCAGTGCTCCACCTTGATCAAGGCAGTCTCTGCATTGCTCAAGTAACTAATAACGTTAAATCATTTAACCTGTCTTGCAATTCCACATGCTTTGCAGAAAAGTATCTTAAAGATATTCAACAGACCCCTGCATATGCTATCACAAGTGGAAGTTTCAAACGGGGAACAACTGATGGGGCTTATAGCTCTCATGCAGCTACCTAAAATGGGTTATCAACATCTACTGTCAGTGTTCAAAGATTTAATACATTTGATCCTGATAGGAATAGACACAGCTTCTGAGTGGTAATAGAAAAATAATACCCTTTGGAAAGTGAGATTGCTAATTGACTATTTTAAGGCGAGGTACTCTATGACATGTACAAAGAAAGTATCTCTGCATTCTCAGGGGAGAATATGAAAGAATATGATGTTCAGTGTAAAAACACTAGTCACTATTCCGAAATGCCTGGTAACATCATAAAAAAATAATTACAGAGTTGGCAAGAACCCAGGTCTCCCAACAGTCAGGGATTCCTCTTCCTGGGTGCTTCCTCTCCTTCGTGATGGTCACCAAGTCTTTGCCTTTTCTACCCATTGTTTGGTTTGAGGGTGGGGAAGGAATTGGGGGTTTTAACTGGCAACAGCACAAAGGTGGATACCAGAAACAGGTAACTTTGCCTTAAAACAAAGGGAAAACCCACAGAACCAAGACAAGAAGGTAAAATAATTTGCAGAAAAGGGAAGAAGAAAACTGGTAACTGGGAAATACCTGTAATGTTACCACACTATAACACAACAAGTGAGAACAGAAACATTCCTTTTTATGATGTTAATGGCAGTGTGCTGGAGCTGAGCTACCTAAGTTAGTAAGCTCTTCATTTTAACCTTTTGTTCCAAACAAAATGGTCTTGACTTGTGAGATTTTTACTTAATTCTGCTGCTAATGCAACTTCTGCTCACTGCTTTGGTTACTGGAGAAAAAATTCAACATGAACAACTACACCAGCACTGCCTTGGCATGAACCACTGACCCTGACCATGGCCACTATCCCTGAGAGGTGTCCATGCCCCAGTGTGGATCATTCATGGCTGATGTCTCTTGGTGAAGTTTCAGATGCTCATTTCGGGTACCCATTTTGGATGGATTTCTTCCTTCGAGGAGGACAACTTCAGCCATGTGTCTCATCATCAGCCTCTCTCTCCTCATGTCAGCTTTTGAGCATCTCCCTGCCTGCCACTCCCTGCAGGAATGCTGGATGCTGCTGTGGCTAGCACACCATGGGGTGCTCACACTGGTTTCAGTGCTGCCTGGATCTTGCTGCAACCAGCAGAGGCACCCTGCAGCCTCTACTGCTCTTACTTATGCCTCATACACTTCCCCAAATTGCTTCATTACATGGTGCATCTTCTGAATTTTGGTTATTGTTAGTTTACTGCTTGTAAAAACAAAAAGTCTTCTGGCATCATTTATATATAATTGTTCTCACTTATGAATAATTACATGTGCAAATATCCACAAGAGTCTATAGTTCTGCTAATGTTTGAATTTATTTCCAAATAAGCTGCTTAAAAGTTCTTGAGCACTTTCCCACACAAACCTGTCAGTTATACAGCTGTCAGCGTTAGGCAGAACTGTTTATCACACACAAAAATGCCTACTCTTTTAAATATGCTGCAATACAGATACCTCTGTATGCATTAGCAGAGTGGAAAAGAAGTCTAAAGAGGTCACAAAGCCTTCGATTAAGGCCAGAACCAGAAAACAATGAGTCATAATTAAATTAACCAGAAAAAGGTAATAAATATCACTTTAATAATAAATAACACTTTTTCCACGATTCTATCACAATTATTAAAACCCAGTGCTTTGGAACACTCCACTGACCTGCTTTTCAGTGATTCGTCTTGCAGAAAAGCCTAAAAATGAATGAGCTCTGAGCAGACGGAATTCTGCACCCAAACTGAGCTCCAGTGAGGCTCCTGGGCCCCAGATGTACTTGTTTCTTATTCATAACAAAGGGCCCCTCCTGCTGGATTGTGCAAGCTAGTCATGCTCTGGCATGAGCAATTCCATATCGGAAACCCCATACTGCGCATTTACAGAGGAGAAATATATGCAACTAGTGCATCAATGCTAAGAAAATACTAAGTAAGCTATGCTAAGTTTTGCTAAGCAAAGTAGAACATAGCCAAGTACATATTCCTCAATGGCAAATCCCCAGGTCTCATTCACATAGCTCAGTAATTATGACAAGTGCCCATTAATGCTGTATAAATAAACTTAAAAGAAATCTGTTTGAGTATTCCAGGTGAAATACTTTATCAATGTGACCTTGTTTGACCAGAAATTCTGAAATGAGCCATTAAAACAAGCAAAAGTCAAACTGACTTCCAAATTTTCCTTTTGATCTTTGTAAATAAGGAAATGAAATACCAAATAAAAATTCAATTGTTTACAAAACTAAGACCATTGATTACATCAATAATAAACTAAGAAAATTATTTAAATCTTTGTTGTTATTTTTCTTAATGGCATTCTGCATGTAAAGGCTTCCCTTGGATTAACTAAAATCTGCTGCTTTGAGCA
Source organism: Psilopsiagon aurifrons (assembly GCA_025447955.1). Lineage (NCBI taxonomy): Eukaryota > Metazoa > Chordata > Aves > Psittaciformes > Psittacidae > Psilopsiagon > Psilopsiagon aurifrons. The sequence goes on from JAOEHY010024248.1 coordinate 3,585, forward strand.
CTGCTCTTAGACAAATAAGCAGGTCCACTGACCTTCAAAATAAAACACTTCACACCTCCTGATGTGTCATTAATTCCATTCTCTGGGGAGGTTATGGAAAAAGAATAATTAATGTACTGCCAGAAAATGGTCTCAGATTTAAGGCCGTTTCCTTAGCTACCAACTGATGTGTTAGCTATTTTGCTTTTATTAAATGTGTAAATCAACGGTCACTATTTTTTTAATGAGGATAGTAAATAGCTTTTTGAGTTAAACTGCCAACTTTAAATCTGGACCAACATCTCCACTCATTAATAATATTCTCTGGAAACTCTGGCCTATATGTCCAACAAAAGCCTCAAACATGGATTCTGCTTTTATTAAAAAGATGCTTCTTTTAATTTTCCTCTGTGAAATCTAACTTTTTAATGAGAACTTTCAAATCTCATCAGATTCGCACTTTAATCACTGAATTTTCACTTCTTACTCCAAGCCTTGTAATCTTGAAGGAAAATTCGCTTTCATCTCTGAAGCATTAATGCAAGGCAGTACTGCTGGAGAGGTAGCTAAAATTAAGTGATACAGCTCTCCAGCATTCTCTCCCTTACACCTTCCCCAAAACTTTTCTCATGTATTTATTTCTTTATCTTTTAAAGCAAGGATAAATAAAGACACTGCTCTCCAGATCACTTGGCAGAATTAAAAGTACTTCCAGAGAAATGTCACATCACAGTAAGATTAACTACCAGCAGCACATAATATGGTTTCTTTCCTCTTCTCGTTCAAATAATTTCACAGTAATTTACTTCTTCAAAGGTTACTGAAGACAGGTGTTACAGCATCCTAGTGGTCAAAAATTTGGCCTTGATTTGGCTGGTTTTAGTGCTTAACAAAACCCAAACATCTTTTCCTCTTTCTTATCTTTCTCTAGGACCCATTTACTGGTAGTTCCCAGGCAAAAATGAGAACACAGACAAGAAGACACTGCTATACCATTTCCAGTGTATTTCATTTTCTCTTTGACATGCTTTTCTGCTCAAAATAGTTAGCAAGCCTAAATAATACAGAAGCACTATTGAAACCTGTCCATGGAGTTCTGCAATAAAAAGACCGCCTCCATATAAACTCTAAGACTGGATGTGTGGAGAGATAAAGAGCCTTGAAGAGTGGTCAGAGAAGGCACCAGGAGGAGGGAAGCAAAAGGGCCTTGAGAATCACCACTTCACCTTCTTGAAGGCAATCATCTTCATTCCTCAAGGGAAATCAGTGCAGCAGTTTCCCAAATGCTGCCAATTCAGAGGTTTATTTACATTTTGCCAGTAGTGGCATAAAAATTCACCTCCCTGAGCCCTCAAGTCCTCTCCCATCGCACATCCCCAGGTTAATGCATGAAAGGAAAGCTAGTGGACAAAATGGCCTTTTCAAGGAAGTTCTCTTGTGTGGGCAGCAAGAATATTATTACAGTGCACCTGTATTGTTGAAAGAAGACAACAGTGCTCACTGGAGTGAAAAAGATCCTTCAGACAATCTGGTTCTTTTGTTGTTTACACTGATTCTGAATGCTTGCATTATTGGAGTGAGCACAGCTGCCTGCTATCACTGATAGACAACTTGAAGAATCAAGTTGTGCAAGACTGGTGAAATGCGTTCTTAACATAATATCAAGGTATTGCAGCAGCCCTGTACTAAAATGCACTTCCATTTACTCTTCCAAAGTACAAAGGGTTTTCTGAAACAGCAATTTTAACTCATGATGCACATACTAACAAAATGTTAGTGTAATATTCATCCGAGTGCTAACGCAATGAAAATTCTATTGACGCTTAATTTTCAGATTGCTGTCTTCCATCTGAGAGTAAGGAACTAAGAGTTACTCATTCTACCAGCAAGCTCCTTATTTGTCTCTGCCAATAACAAATTCATTCTGAAGCAAACATTCCTCTTACTTCCGCTCATGAAACAATGTCATACTTACGGATTATGTTGATCAAGCAAAACTATGTGTGAATTTACTTGTGAAGTAAAGACAAATCACTCAACTACTGTGGGGTTTGGTTAAAAATGCTGCATGCCACCGTCTTCTCTTTTGATGCAATTCTTTAGGTTTTTTACTGGCTTATGAAGGAAAAGAATGAACAATGTAATAGGACAGTACGGTTGCTCGTTCACAAGGTAAGGAATGAGAGAGGGACTTTCATCCATTCAACTAACAATTTTTCTTGTGTGGCAGTACAGCTGTACTAGTATGCTTGGTAAGCCTGTCCTTTGAAAAAGGACCTCTACAAGAGGATGAAACTTGATTTGGAAGGGAAACTGGTCCCAGTTGCTGACAGGTTTTGGCAGGTGTTTTTCTTTTCAGAAGACCAGACTCTTTCTGCACATTCTGATTACTTCTCAAACTGTCCTTTCCCAAACATGTTATTGAAGTGTCCTTGCATCTCGGCACTCACACAAATCTTTCTGCTGCCAAACCAAAGATTATCTCTTAATTACGGTACTGCTTTCCCAAGCAGCTGGGGACATGCACACACACACAACCCCCTAAAATCCTAAACCAAAACCACAACCTAACAATAAAACAAAACAACAAACAAACTAAATTATTAGTTTGGCTTTGCTTCAGGTAGAAAAACATTACTTTCCCCCTGATTTCTGGTTTCCTCAAAAGCAGATTATACCCTGTCTTGTCCTAGCTCTTCTGTCAGCAGTCATCCAGGCCAGAAATTTATTATTGGGTGAAATTTATTAATTTATTTTGGGTGAAAGCTAGGATTATCTGATGCTAGAATCTGTGGCTGTTTTACTCAGAATCCCAAGACACAAAAATTAAAAATACTTACATTCTCTTCTCTTCCTAAATCCTCCTTTTATTTATCTGAGCTTAGAAAAGCAAACCTTTTTTCCACTTGTCTTTCATCTTTCTTCCCAACAGTGTGAATGTTTCAAAACACGATTTTCCCCTCTTCCAGTGCTCTCCTTTACTGAAGGAAAGCAGTATTTTCTGCATCTGAAAGGGATTTCTCAAGTTTACAGTATGAACTGTGAAGTCAGAACTCAAGCAGCCCATCTGGAAAAACAGCTACTGGGCACTCACAACCTAGACCCATGTAAAAGTCGCCATGCTTGATGGAAAAGATGTGCACCCACATCCTACCTAGGAAGCTAAATCCATTGCTCCTGGTAGAGCACAGTGCAGCTCACTCATTCCCCAAGTGTCTGGATATCCTTCCAAAGGTAATGGCAATGCAGAAAGCAAGACAAGAACCTAAGTATCACCAAAACACACCATTTGGTCAGGATTCAACCATGGGTATCAGGTCTGCAAGGTGCACCACAGAGTAAATCAGATAGTCTCTTAGGACTAAATGATCCAAAGGCTGGCTTGCTTTCTCTGTCTTTCTCTAAGGCTGCCTTCTTGTTCAAGAACAGCAACAAGAAAGACCATTTAAGAAACTGCTAGACAGCGTCTCCATTGCCAGTTATTTATTGGAAGTAGGGAGAGAAGCCTCAAAAGAGCTTTGAACAAGCTGAACTATGGATAATACTGCTAACCTGCTGGTAGATTCAACCTGTTGTCAAAACATATCTGTGACTTCTCAAAGACAAGGCTAAAAAGCTTATGAAATGATTCAAACACAAGAGGGCCCAAAAGGCCACCCAGGAGGGGAAGGGTTTGAGGAAGCATGCAGGGAGAAAGATGATAGCTCATCTCCAATGCAGGTGATCAAACATATAACACACTTGCAGCCAGCCATATGTATTGCCAAGAACAATTTCAGGCTATCAGCCTACAGAGTGTACAAAACGGGGAACAAACTTCAACCGCCACCAAACATACCAGAATAAGCTTCTGAAGCAGAAACTTCTATCTATTCCGCACTCAACAAAACTTATTTTGGAGAAAAAAAGGCTGTCAAATTCCAAAATCCACTCATGTGTTTATGCTATGTAGACACCTAAAATGTACTGAACATTTAGGCAATGGAGATTTTTCACCTTGTAATTAGAGTTATAAAAAAACGGGAGTATTACGTGGCATATTATTTTTAAGTACTCTGCAGACCATACAGAAAATATCACATCGACTTGCCTACATTTAATCATACGAAACCTCCTACTTAAGTTCTTGTCAACAGCAAAAGCACCAGCTATAAACCAGTCCTCCCATCATATATGAAAGACAGCTGTTGATTGAGAGTACCAATTTATTCCACCCAAATCTGGAAAAAAAAAACAACAACTCTGCATCCACTAAAAATATTAAAAACTATTTTCAACACAATTCAAGCAATGATAACCGTAAGATCCATACAGTACTGACATGTGTTAACACTTTTGCTTCCCTTCAGTTAGTAATGCCAGCTGTGATCACCTACAAAATTTCTCAGTAGGACTTATGCCACGCTGTACTTCTTTTTCAACATGACAAAAAATAGGTAACAAAAATATCTAATACACAGATCAGGTTTTTTCTAAGCAAAAGAAAACCAAAGCTCAATTCTTTGCCCAATTCATAATTACACAATCAGGCAAAAAAGGATTTTTTTTCTGTTAAGTAATCCATATCATCCAAAGACGATTTGCTCTGCAGAAGGGAAATCCACGTTTTCACTTATCCCTTATGCTGGCCTGCAAATGAATCAATAAATATTCATTTATATATAAAATTTCATTAAGATATTCTCTTTAGAAACTGTATTTTGCAAGATAATTGTTTTGAAATGAGAAATGTCTTTTACAGGCTTTCCTTGGAGAACAGGAAGATCAAGTGTTTTGCAGAAGGTTCCCAGATATCCTTACAGTACAGGCAACATATTTATAAGGATGGTTTATTTCACAAGGCCATTACTCACCTATAGGTAATTGCAGAGACCAAATTCATTCCCAATTGTGGAACATCAACTTCAGGAGCTGCTTATATATGGGAAAACAGCATTGAGATCATATTAAAAAAATTTAAGCTTTGCTCAGGTCAATTTGGGGTTTTGAAAAGGCTTATGTGCAAGTCATCTCCTACTCTTTATATAGGGATTCAAAGCCATGCTCATTACCCATGAACTTGAATAAGCTGAGAAATGGTAATGCTTGTTCAGGAAAAAAGCATAGGTATAATATATCTGCATATTGATAGTAGGAAAGTTTGAAGGAAAAGTTAGCAATTACCAATCACTCAGTCAAAATAAAATTACTGATTTATTCATAACAAGTTCTAAAACAATTTTATCATTAGTCCTGGTTGGCTTTTTCCTCTCTCAGCATCCTGTCGATTTAAGTCAATATATACCAGCAACAGAGTCGGTCTTATCCAGGAATATAATGAGCACTAACACAGTTCTCTGTTTATTTTGCTGCCTGGACTGCAGCTGCCCATGGCGGATGAAAAGATGGCTGTCTCTTATAAATATTTGCTGTTGGTGTAGCTGCTTTGACTGGCACTGTTTTTAAGACTAATGACTTTCACGTCTAGTATAGCATCTTTCAGTACAGTATTCACTCAACAAACCTACGGCAGTGTATCAATCTAAACACACTTTATGTCTGGCCTTCAGTGCTCACAAAACATGAATTTAGATTCAAGGTAGAATATCTACTTCAGTTCCATTTTACACTGGTCTTTTGTTACGGACGAATTCAGTCTTCAGTGGTTTGGGATTCCAGAGAGGCTACCGTCTTAGGAGAGATCTATTTTCTCAGTTTCACAAAAGAGCATACAGAAATTCAGGTAAAGCAATGACCCATATGATTTCTTTAAATAATTCAAGTTTCTGCATGTATAAAATCCTTGCGAAACAACTCTAGGAACAACTCTATTTGAAGGCTGCCATTCTAAAACCAGCTTCAAATGATATCTGCAGTCCTGCAATCCTCTAAAAGCTGATGCTTAAAATCAGTCAGAAATGTCAGACAAAATAATTGTTAAAGCTTCAGACTTTATGGTGGGTTTCACTACCTGTCTCTGTGCCCTTTTTAAGATAAAATTTGGGTCTTGAAGAAATAGTTCCTTAGTGGTCCTGTTTTTCATTATTCATCAAGTTATCTGCAAGAAAATGTTGCTTGCCCTACCAAAATAGGAATCTCAAATACATCACATAATATAATCATTTTTTTTTTCGTGGTTGAATTTGGTATTTTTTAATCAATAGGTAAAATAATTAAATGGATGTGAAGCTAAGTGTTAACATACATAAAACATGTTACATTATTATAAAGTGCATGTGCTGTTCACACAAACGCAACAGGGCTATACAGTAGGGCAGTGACAGACGACAAACCTAGAAACAGTATAAGAAGAAACCAACCATACCTGGTCCTCATTCAATGTTGTATTTTTTGTCTGTTTTGTGGGGAAGGTAGTCCTAAAATAAACACATATTTGCATTGAATTGCTAGCATCTAATGACTTATTTGTGATGAACTTTAGAACCTATGATTCCTATGACTTAGGAATTCTCATCAACTCTATGACATCAGCATGCAGCTTTTACTTAAGTGAAAAGGTTTCTCTATCATGAGAGGCTTCCAGTAAACTCTCTAGCTAAAGGGCAATTGCAAAGCCTCATCTTTTGACATCACCTCAAACAATAGTGCTTATGATAAAAGGAACCAGAATTTTTTCCTGCCTCCTAAGAGGAGAATGCAGAACAGAGTTTCTTACCAAGGCAGAGAAAGAATCCTAGGAATTTTGAAGATACCTGGCATTAGACAGAGGATATCTTTGACTTTTTTGACAACTCTTCAAATTAAGATACCTAGAAACTGTCTATACAATATATTTCTAGATAGATAAGATATTTTGAATTTGAAAATATGCAGTTGCGCCTGGCAGAAGCTTTAAAGAACTGGGATAAGAATATGGGAAGATTTGATGCTAACCCATCAAGCTTGTAGTGGCAAAGGGAGCAGCAATCACAATTGGGAAATAGGGGAAAAGCAATATACCACACTTTAAATGACATAGGACTTACAAGCACACTACTGAAATTTCTCTGTTAAACAGAATACAGCTGCCTGGCATCTCAGTTAGCTAGTTATTTTAGAATTACTGAAAGCTCTGATAGGTTCTTTCTACTGACAGTATTTTTACCTTCTTTTTTTCAAACAGATGACGTACTTTATTTTTAAGTAGCACAGAACAGAGGCCAGGTGTATGCTCCTAATGGGAGTATGACTATGAAATCAAAATACTAGTGTTCAATCTTCAGTTTTCATCTGCCAAACTCCTGATAAATCCAGAAGAAGGGCTTCTAAACAGAAGATGGCAGATAAACAATCTCAGGATCCTAGAGATGCTGCTGGTGCTGCTAGATGAAGCACTGAAGTAGGGATTCCTTAAAAACCCTGATCTAGAGCTTTAGAGACACTGTTCTGTAAACTACAAATATACACTCAAATTGGCATCTGGAACATCAGCCGCTTTCCTCCTGCATCAGACACTGTCACTTCTGTAGCAATTCAGGCAGTGTTATGTAAGCCAGCACAGGCAGCAAGACTTTCTGCTCAGCATTAGTTCTTTCACATGGGTAAACCAACTAACCAAACATAACTGAAAGACATGCAAAATATTACTCTAGTCTCCATTACATTGCTTTCAGAGCAGCATAACTATTAGGTTGTTTCCAGATTCATTTCTGATGTGTTATTTTGCTGGTGGCTCCTGGATTGGATTTAGATTTGCTCGGTGATGAAAATGAGAATTCAGAAGTACTCAAATGAACATTTAGAAACACTAAAGCGGGGGACGGTGGGTGGAGGAGTATCTGAATATGTGCCTGCTTCATCCCATATATGCTGCAGCACTGGTGTATCTCTTTGAAGTGCTGGTGTGGGGGAAGAAACTGCATTACCCAAATACCATTTACATAATCATTTTTTCCACTTTTAAAGAAGACATTTCTCTCTCTTTAATTTGTTTCTTGTGATTATATACCTGTGAAAATAAAGGTAAAATATATGCTAATTTACTCCATCGTTTCTACTTCAAAGAAAGATGTCACCTCCAGCAAAGCAAACATTATTTTTATGGCACTGACAGAAAAATTGTACATCTATTATTTTGGTTCCATCTGAATCACTTCCCTATCCTTGAGAGGAATGAAATCTCTAGCTACTCTTCACAGTTCTGAAGCTCCAACCAAGTGCAGATACCTATATATATAAGAATCATATAGCATCTATACCCTGGTTCTGGTGACCACATAACACAAAATAATATACATATTCATTTAGATATTTCTTGCAGCTGAAAACTGCATCCACATGAAGATTTTATTCTCAAAATGTGCTTGAAGTTTAGATTCTGATGCATCTCACAGGAGCAGTGGGTCCAGACTGTCCTGCAAATCAGAATGTGTTATTCCATGCACGTGGTTACTTCTATGTTTGTTATTAGCACTGTCCAGTATCATATGAAGGCAGAAATACAAAAAAAAAAATAAAAAAAAAATCTAGTGTTTTCATACTCTGTAATGATTGGATATTACCCTTACACTCACCAAGACTGTACTAGAAATCTTCATCTATGTCTTTTCTTAGATGTTAATGCTAATGAATCCTGTGAGGGAAATCTTCAATTCAACCAAAACTAAGTGGAATTACGTTCTGTGGATTCACTCCACACATTAATGCCCACCTTCAGAGCATTTTGCCAACTCTCCATAGCCCAGTGCTTCCTCCACCAGCAGTAAGAACTGATCAGCACTGGTAGCACTTTAAAGAGACAGAGAAAACAGCTCCAGAAATGTGTGCTCTTCTCCCAGTGTAATATCTTTAGACTGAGCACCTGCTGCTGTAAATCCCACTTAAGATTTCCTCTGCTAGGAAATACAAACACCAGGTTCCCCATTACGCCTCTGCTGTGATATCACTCTCTGCCATGCCACATGGCCTGTTCCCCACAGTGGCCCAGAGCAGTGCTGCCCTCAGCCCTCTCACCAGCCAACTGAGCAAACCAGTGGCACACAACACTCCTTTTTGCCACTGTGGCAGCCTGCTGCCTGCCTGCTGTGCCAGAACTGAAAAGAATAGGTCTATCTGCAGTGACTGCAGCCAGGCTCCATCTCTACGTATCCCAATTCAGCAAAAGGTATCCCATTTCTTGGTCCAAATAACAACTCAGATATTGCTGAGGCTAAAACATGCTCTTCCTTTTTTTAGTATATTGGTGGCATGGAAGCTCATTATGACCATACTTTGACCTAAAATATACCGCCTTCTCCATACCCACTTTCTCTCACATACATATGTATAATTGCAATGTCCTCCAAATAACCAGCTGCACAGGCAGGCATCAGACAATCCACTCTGTTCCCCAGTTTATCAGTTTACATGACTTGCTACTGGCAGAACTATGCTGCAGGGGAGCAATCACACCTTTGATAACCTCATCCAAGCAGCAACACTCTGATTTCTACTTAATTATTTCAGCCGACACCGTGAACACATTTCTGATGCAGCTGCAAAGGCTTTTCCAGCCAGAAGGACTGCCAGAGTTGGCTCCTGATCAGCAGAGTGGCAGGCAAACAGTGGCAGGACCAGTCACACGATGACACTGCCAGTTCATCGGCCCTGCCCGAGCTCCAACAGCAACGCAGGTTCCAGCCTCAGCCTGCCCCACACAGACTTCGAATGCTTTTTGCCACTTCTGCCTTTGTCTAGGCTTGCCACTTTGTATGCTCTCCCATTTCGGTGCTTGACAGGAATATTTTCTCTACAGCATTACCTTGGTCCATTTCAAAGAGGTCCTTGGAGATCTTACACCATTACTGAACTGCAATAAAGTTGGACTTTGCCAAAACACTGTTGTGACAAGCAGTTGATCTTGCTCTGCAAGGACTCCCTGAAAAATCTGAGAGGTAAACACTAATGGACACTAATCCACAAATACAATCCGATGAGGAACTTTCAGTACTTCCACCAAAATACAGCAGTTGTTACAAGAAGCTGGATTTATTCTCCTACAAGTAAAACCTTCATTTTCAACTATCAATACAGACATAACAATAGTTTCTAGCCATAAAACTTGCTTTCTTTATAGGAACATATAAAAGATGCCAGATAAAATAATTTGCTACTCTGTTACCTAAGAAAAGGGCACTATTCTAGGGGAGAAACAAGATATTTTATTAAATTTCATACTCTGCAAGTGGTAAATTGAGTCTTTCTCATATCAAAACACCTCAAATGGGAAGCCAAGACACTAAGTAAAGAACTCAAAGTTCTTGGCTTCTGAGACCAAGACTCTTCTGGAATTAAAAGTAAAGAAATTTTTAAAAATAATTGCAATATGACATGCAATTTGTCCAAATACATTAGTTATCTCATGGAAATCCAGTGCAATCAGAAATGAACAAACATTACTGTTGATGTATTAATAACCTCCTATTTTTTATTCATCTGAAAGTCACCTATTGCAGGCTCCATCACAAATCTGAATGAAGTTAGTAACAGACGGTATCTGTATCTCATCTGAAATGTAAATGAGTCATTTTTGCATGGAAGACTAGGATAAAAGAGACTGCTCTTCAGTCCTGTGCTTCAAAATAACTTTCCACTCATCACACACAATATCCCCTTTAATGATCCCTGCTTAGTATTACTTCCATGATGTCCTATTAAACAAATGTGGACATGATGCATCCTCCAAAATTCAAGGGAAGTCAGACATTTAAAATTAAAGCATGCACATGTAACTTAGGACCAGATATTGCATTACACCCAAAAAATAGCATTCTTAGATTCAGGAAAAAAAAAAAAAAAAAGGGAAAAAATAGGGGTATGAGATGCTGTACAGAAGGGTTTTGAACTACTGACAGTCTTGACTGTTCCGAATAGATGCCACTCCAGGGGATATTTCATACTCTGCTTCAGGCCCTGCAGAACATTGTAATTGTACCAGCTGGTTCTTGAGCTGTTCTCCCTTCCCTTAGAGTAAGCCGAAAAGCCATCACCCCCTGAGTGCAAAGAGGATAGATCATATGTCACCTTTTCCTGCATTCATGCAAATATCTTCTGATAATCGTGATAAAATGCTTGCCCAAACGTAATGGATTAATGATTGCAATATACTCTCAACTGATCTATTCTCTGGTAGTCTGTCAACATTAAAACTATGTAAGTGTCAAAGTGGACAGCAGCAATATAACATCTGGGAATTTCTAACTGCAGTAATCTAGTTACAACCTTTATAACACTGCTTCTTACTGTGAGATGTTTAAACTGCAATGAAGAATTCAAGAACAATCTTATAGGAAGCTTCTTTATAGCTTTTAAGCCAGTTTTCTAGACTGGGGATGGAACAAATTCTTCTGCTAAAAGAATGGACAGACAGATTGTGTCAGAGATATTATTCTGCAAAAGATTCAACTCTGGATATGTTGGTGGAAAGAACACTGTCCTACATCACACTTGTCCCATTTTGGTGGTCCCACACACAAAGAGGCATGTAGAAACAGACAGTCACCTTAGCTAGATCTTCAGCTAGATCTGATGTAAGTGAGGCTGCATCAGCGTACTAACTACAGTACCATAACAGTTAATCTAGTGTGTTGACATGGTCCACTGTCAGTGATCCTCATCTTTGCGATCAGGCAGGACTGCCCACCATAAAATTACTAGGCAGTGAGATGAGGAGGAAGCTTTCACTAATCAGTGGCGATTATGTCTTAATACTGCAGGATGATTTCTGATCTGGTCCACTACGGATGTTCTTATGCATTCACAGAAATTGCATTCTTCAGTCATAAAGGTTTTTTCCATTTCCCTCATTTATCTAATATTGCTTCTCTAATAGTAGAAACTCCCTCTCTTTAACAAAACCAGAAAGACATAAACTGGCATATTTTGAAAGCTGGCTAAATATGCACTATCCTACAAGTTTAATGAAATCTGTGAAATGCTAATTTGAAAATCAGAATTAATAATTGGAAAAATTTCAGAAATTGTAGACAAGTTTAACTGTATCATGAATAGACCTACTGTACCCTACTCCTTTTCCTGCCCTTGAAAGTCTTGTCCAAAACAATTTGATAAATAACAACCATCTGAGATATTTAAACCAGGGCAGAAGTTGTGGCTGTACCTCTTTCAAGACCCACCTGATAAATCAGGCCCAGCTATTTTTAAAGACCACCTAAAGACTGCTAATCTGCTGGCAAGGAATGAAATACCTTGTCACAGTGGAGTAACTACAGAAGGATTGATGCTTGAGAAGACAAAACTGTGGCAAAAACTGTGGCTGGGAAGCCTAAGAAGTAAAGGACTGGCATTTCCGGGGATGGGGAGCAGGGAGCCATGACTATGGGGCTTTGACTAGGAGGACTTAAAAACGAAGAATGGAAAACCCAGGAGGAACTACTGAGAGAGAAGTTTGGGAATAACTTAGAAGATTCTTTGGAACAAGAGGGTTTGGGTATAGGAGTTGGGGTGTGCTGGAGTTGCGAGAGATTTGAGCTTTCAAGTAAAAGGGGTGGGAGTCCATTTCTGGATAACAAGAACCTGTGCTTCCACAGGAAAGCTTGGCAGCTCTGCTTGGGGAGGCACCAGTGCTACCATGATTTTTCACCCCACCAGCTGCCTAGTAGTGCCACTTCCCTAACTTGTGGCTTTAGTTGTGAAAAATGTATAGCCCTAAATATTCAAGCTCCATAAAATTAAAAAGCACTAAAATTACTCCAGTCTCTCTAGTCAGAAAATATAATGACACTAGGAAAATATCACTAGTTTGAGAACTTAAAAAATGGGTTCTTCAAGCAGTAATTCACTTCATACTAAGAAGAAACCTAACAAGAACAACATCTTAATTGTACAGACACAGCTATGGATGTGTTTAACTGCCTAGTTGCAATTTGAGTGATGGCTTCACTTGGAGGATCCCAAGGTTAAGCACATTCAGGATGAAGGAGGGATTAGAGCACCACAGTTTTAAACAAGTGTTGGGAGGTCATTTAGCTACTCCATTGTTCAATAATGATCATGATCATTAATCATCTCCCACTGAGGGGAGAGAGAAAAGGTAACCATTAAAACCACATTACATTTGGTTGGTAAACTTTCTTTTTTTAATTCCAAGTAAAATATGGAAAAAAACAACTGGAGGAAAAGCAGAGACTTCACTTTCATGACCAGTAAGTCACTGAAGTGATCATATTTTCATCTATATTTCATAAGATGAACATTTTTTGAGATTTTTTTCCCCCAGAAATTTCTTTGCTTTAAAGTAAATTCTAAAATTGTGGCAAGTCTAGTGTATTACTTCATATTGCATGACTTCAACCTAAAGTTGAAGTATGATCCTGCCTGAAGTATGATCCTGCCTAAAAAGAATGATTTCCTTATGCATATTCTGCATTAAAATTAATCTATTCAAAACACACACCCCCTCTTGCTAGATTCTATTTTTTCCAAACACCCGAGGAATCACATTAATATTAGTGTGTCAATTTTTAATATTTTGCAGGGTGTTGCTTGCCATCCCATTCCTATCCATTGCTATTGGGTACACAAATAACAAGAGCTGAAAGTCTATTTCCTGTACACACAAAATGCACTCTGTTCCTTGCCTACTCAAGCAGGGTTTTCATTTACCATCAGGTTATGCTAACTTATTCCCAGGACTATATTTTTCTACAGTTGTAACTCAGCCCCTCTTCACCTGAGATTTCTCTTCTCCAGACTAAAGTGGAGCAGAGGTGCACAGCTTTCACTGCACTTCCAGGCAGCTCCTTCCATGCCCTGAAACCCCAGGACCTGAAATCAATCTTCAAAGGTTGTGGCCAGTCTAAACTCCCTAGTCCATCCTCCATGACAACCTTACACAGCAACTCCAAGTTTTTTTCCCACCCCTGGAAGTGTTCAAGGCCAGGCTGGATGGGACTTTAAGCAACCTAGTTTAGTGGAAAGTGCCCCTGACCATGGCATGGAAGCTGCAACCAGATGATCTTTAAGGCCCCTTACAAACATTCTATGATTCTCCAGCATCTGATGCTTAGCCTGTGCACCCCAAAATGCAGCCATCTGCCCATGGACAGAGGTCTCTTATCATGGAAACAGAGGGAAGGCAGAAGCCAGACATGGCAGTGATGGGCTTTCATCCTGACAGATTCTCTTCCGCTCTCATTGAGACTACAGCAATCCTGAACAAAGGAATATATCTGGCCTGGCAATCCCAATCTGCTTTGTCAAAACAGGTTAAAAAATACCTCAATCAAAACCCCAAAACCCCTCATGTAAGAACTGCAGCACAATTGCAAATGTACTGAAAATTGAAACCGGACATTTTATTACATATATCAATTCTATTTATAAATCATTACAATATATAGTTGCTGAACATGGTAAATAAGAAGCATGAAAACTCTACAAGAACACAAGAAGCAAAATTATCTTGTTCTCATGTCAACATTACATGAAATCACTAATTTGTGATCACTACCACTAGCTAAAGAATAAATCAGAGAAATGAGGCAAATTTTATGGATCCAGATTTTCCATTTGTAGCAGACTTCAGTGGCCACTACATACCCCTGAAATACTGTAAAATGCCATCTGTAGAATATGTTTTGAGAGAAGCAGTACTTGCTGAAACATGATCAAAAGTAAACAAGAAGGGGTGAGAAGAAAACGAATTAAGAGGTATTAAAGTACAGATTCTTTTGCTAGGCCCTCTAGAGAAATAGATCCTGTAACCATCTGCCTACATCACTAATGAGTACGAAATACTTGTGCTCATGTAGAGCAAATCGTGGTAGTATAGACATAAATATGATTCACACATGATAATGTGCATTTATTGCACTTTTCTGCATTCTGGGCTTTGTCATTAATCAATATTCTGTTTTCCTGTCTTCATCTGACCAAAGAAACATGATCTATGTCAACTTTTCTTGCAAACCTGACCTTTTAATGCAATTTAATGTACAAATTAACGTCATACAGGCAACATACTTTCCTTCCCTTGTCAATAAATGGCATCATCCAGTAGACCTGGCAGTTTATTTGTACTGGACCTGACAAAGACCCAAAATTGTATTTGATGCTCCTAAATACATTCCTAAATGCTGAGTAAATTCACATTATTGCACAGAAGAAAATAAAAAACTTCCATGCGCATCTAAGCAAGACTGCAATCTCATCTATGTGAAAGTATTTTAAAACACCGTATTATACGTGTTTATAGACCTGTGCAAGTAATACGTACACACTGACAGGAACTGTCATTAGATAACATTTCAGGCACATGTGTGTTTAATAGGGTTTATTTAATGTTCACCATATTTACATGAAAGACTGTTTAACCCATTTCCTTCCCCACTCTAAATTCTTTGGGAAAAAAAAATTGACGATCAAGAATAAAAACAGCATAATGAAGAAAAATTTATACAACACTGTCACATAAAAAGTACAATCCTATTTACTTAGGATCAATTCTACCTCAGATTAACAAAACAAAATAAAAATTTTTATTCTTGGGGGGGGGGGGCAGGTGAAAGCAGAGCTGCAATGTGGCCAAGGGCAGTCAATGACAAAACTCTAACTGAGTCCTCAGATATTTGCGCTTGCAACATTATAACCATTCTTATTGACACCTAAAAGTTGTAATTTACAATAACTCATCTATACTGAACAAGGCAAAAAATATTGTAAAACTACAGCTGACTGCAAGATTAAATACAGAGTAATTAAAAAAAACCAAGGTATTAAATGGAAGAAAGGCTGTCTTCATTAATAAGTGAGAGAGGAGACAACTGTCATGGTAAATATAAGAAAGTGATGCAAACTTAGAGGAAACATGAAAGGAAGTGCTGAAAAAGGAATACAAAGGAATTGTGAAACAACCAAAAGATACAGAAAATAGTCAAAGGACAGTCATACCACAAAAATGCAAGATGACAGATTACAGAAACAATCTCAAATTGGAACAAGGAAGAAAACTAGAAAGCGCTAATGTGTAAACAGATCGCAAGTTACAAAATGCAAATTGCTTTGCAATGTCACATGAAGACATGAGACAGGGACACTGTAGTTCCTAAGTTGTAACTCCACCTGCCATCTTGAATAAGATTCTTGTAAAACAAAGATGTCTGCAAATCACTCAAATGTTGCAGAAATCAGGACATTTAAGAAGAGATTCAAGTTTGCCAATTTAAGCAAAGATAATTTTGTAAGATACAAAATTTATATACATATAACTTTGCTAAAAATGGTATGCACAAGAAGCAAATAAGAAAAATGAAATCTAGAATCCAACATGATTAATATTTTGTCAAGTTCTAAACTGTTCAAACTAAGTCTGCCAGAACAATATAATCCAAGAACTTAAGATATTACAAAAAATTGACACTACTGAGAAATCTATTATTTTACAGCAAGTTTATTTTCATCAAGTTTATTTTAAGCTATAAAATCAATATAAAGCTTTCTAGTAGTAACAGAAATGTACCTTTTTCCTAAATGTTTCAACAGGGAAGTTTAGATTGGATATAGGAAGAAATTCTTTAATGTAAGAGTTGTGAGGCACTGGAATGGGTTGCCCAGGGAAGTTGTGAATGCTCCATCCCTGGCGGTGTTCAAGGCCAGATTGGACAT
>JAOEHY010024252.1:0-41466 GCA_025447955.1 Psilopsiagon aurifrons
GCTCCCAGAGGGATGGGGAGGAGAATCAAAAGAGTGTAGCTCCCATGGGTTGAGAAAAGAACAGTCCAGTAACTGAGGTATAACGTAAACCACTGCTGCTACCACCAGTAATAATAATGACAAGGGAAGTGACAAGGGAAGAGAATACAACCACCCATCACCCGCAGACCAATACCCAGCCCGTCTGAGCAGTGATCTAACCCTTCCGAGTTCCTGCCCCCAGTTTTTACATCCTGGGCATGACGTGCTGTGGTACAGAACACCTCTTTGTCCAGTTTGGGTCAGGTGTCCTGTCACTGCTTCCTCTCAGCTTCCCCTCCTCCCTGGCTGAGCATGAGATTCAGAAAGTCCTTGGTCAGAGTAAACGTTACTGAGCAGCAGCTAAAAACATTGGTGCTATCAGTGCTGTTCCCAGGCAGAAAGTCAAAAACACAGCACTGCATCAGCTACTGAGAAGGAGAAAAATGACTGCTACAGCTGAAGCCAGGATATAAGCTTAAACTTTTGTCAATATTTTGGAAATATATTTAGAAAGCTTATTCAGAAATGACTAAGTTATAGATCAGTAATTCACACTTTTTATATTCCAAGGTTTTATTACCTAAACTTACTCTTCTAAGCTCTGCTTTAGGTTTCTAGTTAAATATAAGTGAGAATTGATTGGGGTATTTCTCAATGGAATTCTATCTTTATTTCATCATAATTGCTTCATATTTGGATAATGACAGATGAACTACTTCATTCAATTGCAGTTTTAAGGCTTTGAAGTCACAATAGCAGCAAAGGATTTAAATCCTGAAGCCATTATTGTGGCAGAGAAGACGTAAGGGGAAAGGAAGACTTAACGTTCATGTAATTTTCTAGGCAGAAAAATACTTTTGTGGTTGCACTTTCTTCTTTTTTTTTTTTTTTTTTTTTTTTTTATCCCCTGTACATTTTGTCAACATTAAAACAATCCACTAAACTTCAACAAAATTAAGTAACTACAACTTCTAGCATAACAAATGGCTTCCACCCACCCTGCGATGCTGGTAAGTAAACTTCTGTAGTTATTTTGCTTTGGAACTAGTTACAAGCCATTCAAAATTCTAGGCAGCTGCAATACTGTATTTCACCAATAAAGAGATCATTAGATCTTTTTTTCTCTTTGACATTTACATCTAGTCCTGAGTACATGTTAAAATTCCAAGGTATGAATTTCAAAGTTCCCTTTATCTTTGTGTAGAGTTTTGAGCAATTAATCAAATGATAAAAAATAGCTTTAAAAATAAGAAATGAAATGTGAATTTGAAGTATATGTTCAAAAAAAAGTTGCTACATTATAATTTGGGGGGGGGATGGGTCTCTTATCAACCAAGCTCAGTGCAGACATTCTATTTTTTTAAGCTTAACATTTTATTGATGGATTTTGAAGATATAGTCAAATTGTTAAAACATGACTATGCAGTAAGTCCAGGATAGTTCTTTCTCCTAGGAAGCTACATCAAAGTGAGAGAGACATAGAAAAATCATTATTTGATATGTTCAAAATTACTCCCATTTGGGGTAAGATTTTATAGAGGCTTCTGAAATAAGCATGGGGGCAAGCAGCACAGAAAGCCCTTCATTTGAAATAAAAGTAATGTCAGTCTTATCATCACAGTACCAGGTATAAATAAGAAGATATATATGAAAACTTCTCCAATTCTTTCTTGGTAATGAAGCATGTTCTGAATGAAAGAAAGCATCTGAGCACTAAAGATACCACTGAATGGAATTATGTCTTCTGGGATGCCAACTAGCCTGACGGCGTATAGACTGGGCAGACACCCATATAGATTGCAGCATAGTTCATGGTTTTACCTATTGCAACACAAAGCAAATTCACTGCAACTGGAGAGACTGTCCTTAGTGGAATAGGTGTTACCAAATATTCGTGATTATAGAGTACAAATAAAATCTTATGGATCCAACTTTCAACTTTGCTTCTTTGCAAATTTTCCTAGTGCCTCAATTTACAGTCTGGGAGAAAGCATGATGTGTAGTGACTGCTGCAAGGGTAATTGGGAGTGGACGTCTGCAAAATTTGCATTGATATTTGAGCACAAGATATTAAAAACTGGGCGCTATTAAAATATCATTAATGAATCTCAATAGAAACATGATATAATATATATATGCATTTTTTTTAGCAGTGAGGTATGTAAAGAACACTGACACCATGTTCCTTTTTAATTAGTGATTTAATTTCCACCTGGGAGGTGAAAAGAAATTTTCAGAAATGTTCATCCTTCAGATAGGACAGTTTAATCCTCTTAGATGGAAGTTTTTACAAAATGCACAGATACTGGCATGTGCAGTATCTAATTTAAAGAATTTTGGTCAAGAGGCAACAGATTCTGACAATTCTTATCACGCTAAACAGATCAACACCTTGTAAATGCATAACTTGTGAATATGTAGATATTTGGAGAAACTGTGAATGAAAATCTGGATTCACCTGTTGAGTTCTCTTCTTTGCCTCTGAAAGTTATTTTTCCTGATTCTGCAGGTGAGTTTCTGTAACACTGAAACAGTAAAAATGATTTTGATGTGACAGCTATAAAATGTAGAATCTTTGAATGCAAGGCTCTTTGGTTATGTATAAAGAGAAAGGAAAACTTTGTCTTAAGAAATGAAAGGCCTCTATCAGCGGATTTGTCAGGTACAATTACAGCAACAGCAGTGATCTTTCAGCCTCTACCCACAACAGATGCCACTCACATTAAACTGTGTAACTTTAAAAGCACAACTCTGATTACCCTTTACTGTCCTTTTGTTTTGTTCTTCTTTAGGGTCTAAACATCCCAATAATCTTTAATGTGTTTCTTCACTTAAAGAGTTTGAGTTTTAGAAGGGTGAGGGGTAATTATAATACTTAATAACATACATTTATTTACAAGAGATGATCTTCATCACAGCAGCTTGGAAAAGGTTTCACTTACTGGAGTGGGGGACTGAAGAGTTGACCCTTCATGATGCAGGACCAAGGATGTGGTTTGGTCTCCTGAGCAACCAAGTCAAAGCAAGTATTGAGAAGACATTCCTAGCACATCCTAACTGAAGAAAATCCAGCAGTAAGCAAAGCAATAATAGTTATATTAGTGAAAAAGTGGAGCCATTAACTGTTTTAAGAATGGCTTGCTGGTGGGAATATGAATCTGGGAGGGGGAACTGCATACTGTGCTTCTGTCAGTTTAAGTGAAGTCCATGTTTTTCCCATTTTTAGAAAGAGATGCTAACTAACAGCTGCAAGTGTGTACAGCTGTGGTGAGGGAGGACAGCAGGTGACCTGAGCTTCAACCTGTTTGGCAGCAGACCAATGCTGGTCTGCTGCCAATCATGCCAAAACCATTGAACCCAACAGGAACTGGCTAAAATTTTACAGAAAGTTTTCACTGCTAAATTTAGGGTAACTCCATTCAATGCAGGGTTTGTGGAGAGCAAGCCCTGCTGAAGCCTCACTCCCTCTGCTGATGGGGAGCAGATGCAGCCTGCCTTCATGTGCCTCACCTTCTCTCCATCTCAGGACATGATTCTTATAATTCACCATCCTGCTGTCAGGTATTTCAGTTTTATCAATTATGAAGACAAGCTAAAGTGCATTTTGAAACCTCACATTAGTTTTCTAGAATCTAATTTTTGATTATGCTACCTGTTTTCCTAGATTGTTTCCCATTTAATATATAATTTGCAAGTATGGCTTATTAAGATAATGGCATACATCATATATAGTGGCATACTAAAAAATAGTGGAATTTGACTCTTAAATTAATGTGAAAATTCCATTCATTTTCATTAGTATTCTTATTTTATTCAAACTTTCATGCTTTAACTGGATATTAAAACTGAAGTGATAAAAACCCCAGAAAAATAATGAATCACCCAAATTGCATGCTGAAGTCTGTTATGCTGACATTTTCCTGAATTAATATTGAAGTGCTTAGCAAAAAAAAGATCTTGAAGTTCCTCCATCAGTAATCACACACAGACTTCACTTGAAAAAATTCTTTTTATATTTAGTTATAAAAAGCATGCTGTTAATTATGATGATGTTCATTAAAACAAATGCTGTGAAAGATTATTATTTTCAATTCAAAGGCACTTCAAATAACATACGAGAACCCACATAATCTACAGTAAATCTATCCTGGAATAATATTAGACAGAAAAATATACCAATTGAATGTACATGATATATATGTACATCTATAGAGAATTGAGAGGTTTGGTTCTGTCTTCTATTTTCTGGCATATTTATAGAAAGTGCAAGAAGTGGTTTAATTTGATAAAATCAAACATTCAATGAAAACAAAGGCATTAGCTCTGAAATAAGAGATCAGTTTTACAGGGCTATAGATTCTTTGAACTTGGATGACATTGTCTCTGAAGACAAGATGCTTGACGAATTTTGGACTTTAAAGGCTTCAGTAGGAAAAATTAGTCCAGAATCTGTTGCTGTAGGATGGAAAAAAAAATTCATTCACTTTTCAAAAGATCAAGAAAAAAATGATGGCATTTTCTATTTCTGTTATAAATATAAGCATTTCCAGATGCTATATTTCTGATATAAGCATCTGAAGGAAAGGCACTTTCCTTCAGATGCTTATATTGGAAGAAGTTCAACATCCATGAATTTAGGGCTTACACTCTGAGTGATTTGGGCATTTATGTCTTCTCTGCATAGAATATTGAGGAGAAAAAAAAAAATCCCAAAATCTTAGATTATAAGGATAAAGGGATTTATGGGTAAGATGGTGTTACAAAACATCGCTAATTTTAATCTATTAATTTGATATAATGAACATAATGATTTGTGTAAAATTACCCCTGCTACATGTCAAATCTGTTAGGAGCAGCTGCTTTGCATTCAGAATATCATAATGACATACACTTGTGGAGTTACAATGTTTAATTTTTTTTTTTTTTAAGTTCCTGTTTTAGGTTTGCAAACTTGTGCACGAGGGGAGAAGGGCTGGTGTGGTGCCTACATCACACCATCACTGTTAAAGGTTACCAAAAAGAACTCTTGGCTTTGTGAAGAAGAGAGCAATAAGTGGAAGCTGGTTTTGCAGACCCTGTTCCAAGTGAAAAATAAACCAGGATCAAAAAGTTTCCTGGAGAAGATTCTTCCCAAAGACCTATTTTTTAAAGCTTTTTTCGTCAGAAAAACTAGAAGGGTCATGATAAATGAAGCTTGAAATAAAGGTGAATTAATAACGCAGGTCAGGAGGTGGACTAAAGGGGCTATAATTAATTAACTAATTAAACATAGAGGCTGCAGAAGAAATGTGATTCTGCTAACATTTTGTCTATGTGCACTACCAAGGAGCGGGGCCTGCTACCTGCAGAGCCATATCTAACATCTTAGACTCCCTCTCTCCCTCTTTCTAAATCCAAAATACTCCTAAAACCCCCAAAATATTCCCTAACCCTAAATAACACTTGCCTTTTCAACTGCTAATGATACACTTTGTCCTACTGCAGAGCTTATCTGGAGTAATAGAAATAATGGATCTGGATGAACGCTTTTCATAGCTCAGAAGGTATAATTCTGCCTGGTAAGAAATTAGTTATAATATTTTACTAAATATTCCCCACCATCATGCAAGAATAAAGATGTAAAACGTGGCACTAGGCATCTGCTGGCATAGTGTAAACGTGATTCTTCCATGATAACCTATGTAGGTAACTACAGCATCAGAATATGACAGTGCTGTTTACCTGCTTTAGGAGAGCCCCTAATAAGTCTGACAGAATAAAAAGGAGCTCATAGTAGCAAGACTACAAGCACGAATCAGAGGAAAAAGGAGGAAAGAGTGGTCTTGAGAAACAAGGGAAAAGAAGTGTATGACTTCAGAGACCACAGACTGCAGAAATTAGAAGGAACTGAAAAACTGGAACAATCTCAAAAGCTATAGTATAAGGGTAATCAGTGTTCTATTTTTGCCTCCTTCCAGGAAGCTGAAATTAAAAGTATTTGTTCTTACATGTTGAAGTGGTTTAAGTAAAGACCTCCTTTATTATCTGTAGATGGTTGCTGTGAAGAAGGCTTCCAGGTGTAAAAAACCAACATAGCTAAAACCCACCCTGGTGGTTATTAGTTGCATTGATGGTGCATTTGTTTTATTTTCCTTTCACTAATCTGGATACTCCCATACACCGATAACCAGTAAGATTTCCTGATATCTTCCAGGTCATATGAGAATGTTCAATAGCAATTGTCTGTCAGGAGGAGGCAGCTAGGAAAAGGGCAACTGAGTACAGCTGTGCACAAACCAGAAGTATTCTTGCATAACATAGGAAAAGAAAAAAATAGGAAGTGATTGGAATTGTTTAATTCACCTAACTGCTTCAAGTCTTTGATAAACTGTTGGTTTGGTTTGGTTTGGTTTTCTTGGTCCATTTCAGGCAACATAGTCTCCCCTGAAAGCATCTGCACACAAGAGAGGGCAATAATCCATCTGCAGAGGAGTTTATTTCCCACATCTGACTTTCTCCTGTTTTTATTGACTGTTTATCTTCTGGCACAACTATCAGGGTAGCTTTGACTGATTCTGTGATGGCAGCATGGGAGCAACAGAGCATGAGCAGAGCCTACCACATGTATAAAAACTGCATTAGGAAGAGACAAGCAATGACTCTAGTAATTTTTATTTCCACTAGTTTCAATGGGGGCCACACTATTTTTGTGAATGCCTTGTGTTGCTCCATGCTTATGGTTATTTATTTTGTGAATGTGGAAATTGATACTGTAGAAATCAGCCTCTTCTTCCTCAAAGACTGAAGCAAAAGAAGAGAGAATATTCCAGAACATCTCAGTTCTCTTCTGCATTCATCCTTAGTGTGGGATTTTAACAGGACTTCGAAATTTTCCTACTGTTTTTCACCATGTAGCTGAAGCTTTTTTAATAGAGGTAGAAACAACACTGTCTGGAGTATAATTTTTATTCTAAGGACAGCCACTTCCTTTACTGTGAAAACATTGACAGCTTTTGGAACAGGATTTTAAAGAAGATTTTGCTAGCACCACTTTGTGACTGACTTGATCACTGGTGCATAGATTAAGATATTGTCACTGAAGTGCATGACTCATTTTTCTTCTTAAAGTCCGCTACTGTGTGATGTAAAATCACCTTTTTGGCAGTTTGGTATTGTAGTACTTTTAACACTTGGAGGCCTAACACTCCAGAAAATGCATTTACACTGCATTTAAAGCTTGCATGTAACTAAATCCTGTCAAGGAAAGTCTTTACATAATGCATCGACATATGCTGGGGGTTTGTCTCTTTCTTAGTACTGCATAGCTGTACAATGAGCTGAAGTGGCTTTTCTAAATTATTAAAAGCAACCCCAGAAAAGGCTGGCCCTTAAAATAAGTGACAAGATTCTTAAAACACTTGGGGAAAAGAGGAAAAAGGACCTAGTTGTTTTTATTACTTTAGTGTCCTCTTACGTTAGTCAACATTACTGCTGAAGAATCTCTATTTTCTAACATGTCTGAAAATTTTTAAAAAAGTATCTTTTGCACTTTTAAAACTGTGATAAGTAAAATGGATTTTTTTTTTTTTTTTAGGGTGAAAATCAATTGAAAGTAAAAGGCTTTAGAAAGTGATATCAGAATATTTGTAATGCATCTTAGGGTTGAGAAAGTTCGGTAAATTTAGACATTGCGGTATACTGACATTGACATTTACGTACAAGCTCCTACACAAAAACGGGTTATTGCCCAAGCAAGTGATATTAGAGACTGTTGTTAACTTGGACTATAAGCTATTTGAGATGCTACATGGCCATGTGCATGGCTTTCTTAATACACAAGAATGAGCTCCTAGAAATGTTTTCCTGGGATTAAATATTCAAAGCCCTTTTATTAAAAGATAATGGCTATTGAATGGACATCAGTTCACTGAGCAAACAACTGCTGTGAACAAGAGTATGAATTACTGTCCATACAGACATAATTCTTTGTCCTTCTTTTTTTAATATAAACTTCTACTGATATGAAAAACAGGATTTCTGTGGTGAGGAATGCAGGCAATAATACATTATTTCTTCATTATTACACAGTCTTCTGGTTCTCTGTTTTTTTTTCCCCGTGAATTGCAAAGTTTTGTAACTTCATCTATTTCATTAATAAAAAAATATTTTCTTCTGGAACCAGCCATTGGATGTACACCTGTTCTTCCAGGCTTGTGTCAGCGTGCTGTCCAGGTTTGTATCATCTGTTATGGCTTGATTTACCCACTGAATTAGGTTTGCCACTGGGTGTCAGCTATGAAAGCCAGACTACGAGCTGCCTGTCAGTTATCCCAACAGAGAGTAAAAGCTGAACTAGGCAAAAAGAAAAAAAGTAAAGTTTTCTTTCTCCCCTGGGGACTGGTGGTCCAGAACAAGTTGTGGGATCACTGTTCAAGCACTTGATGAAACTTATGATGCGTCTTGAATTTTTTATAACAGAGTTGGTAACAGCTGCTGGGCGTTCAGCACCCTCAGTCAACAGTGATTTTTAAAACTGCTGGTTTAGCCTTCATGCTCTGTGTTCTCAGTTGTGAGATGTGGAAATCTGGATGCTCACCAACTTGATGACATGCCTCATAAGCAATGACGCCATGAGTCACTGAAATAGGGATGAGAAATCTGAGCTTCAGAAATGATGCTCCATCTTTAACTTGCACAGCAAACAGGCAAAGACCAACCTGCTGAGCAGCAATCTGTTCCAGGTAACGTCTATGTGGCTTCTGCTTCCTGTTTAGTTTTACTCAGATTAAATGAGCTCTTACATTTTACTAAAATGGTTATTTTGCACATCTAAAGTATTTTCAGGCTTCCAGAGATTGCACAGGAAGCTTGTGCTGCATAAGTTTAAGCAATATGCAAAGCTGCCACCATCCTTTTATAGAATTTTGTCACTACTGACATACTGTCAAAAGGATGCAAAGGAAATCAGACAGAGTATGCAACTTGACATGAAATGTTAGGTGTACAGTGGAAGATGTTTTTGTGAAAAATGTCACGTCTCTGATAATCTAGGTTTTGGACAAGATAACGTAAGCAAGTTCAGCTGCAGTATTTTACAGGTTTGCTGATGGCTTCTTCACATTCTAGTGCTGAAGTTCTGTTGGCAACACCATTCACAGATATTTTATAATTGTAAAATGCTTTTTAATAATTTTGCTTGAAGAAGATCTGAAGACCACATGGCTACATTAATCAATTAAAATTTATTCCATATAGCCAAGTTACTTAAAACATATATCTTTTTAAAAGAGCTAGCAATTACTTAGTGTTTTTGCAGCTTCTTTAAGCCGTCGCAGTTTTTAATTTATAGAAAAGCACAGTATAGCTTTCTCACACCTGGGAGAAACAATTTATCACCATTCATAGGCAAAATTCACTTTTTGTTCCAAAAGTCCATCTTTAATGTACATCTGTAAATTTCAGTGCCTACAAAAAAATGGTATTTAGTTTAGCTTATTATTTAGTTTATTTATTTTAGTTTAGCTCTCTTGCCTGTACATGCCTCTTGGCATACGTAGTAAGCGTTTGGGAACAAGGATGATCTTGGTTCTGGCTTTGTATGGCTTTTAGCATAATTGGATCTTTGGCCACGAAATGGAGGTGGTAGAAGTTACTACAAAATCAATAATAATAATGTAAGGGTCACTCTACAGCTTAATAGCTCTGCCATTCCCTCAGCAGTGATATGTTCCCCTGAAGGTCTTGTTTCCCATGGGCTTCAGTAAGTGCATGAACAGTACTAAAGCTGTTCTCTGAAGGAACTTTGTTGTGTCTTTTTTTTTCTGCACTAGGAAATGATCTGCCTGCAAATCAGTCTTTCCTTTGCATCCTTGTAAAATTCATCACAATCCCTTCCTAAGCTCCAATCCAGCCTCAGCCCCAGCTTTTGTTTTCTAATGACCTCTGCTCTTTCTCCATGAGACGTTTTGTCAGATCCTCCTTTAAGATATCTGAAGTTTTTCTTTCTGCCATCTGCACTGATGGGGCATATTTTCTTAAGGAGCATCATTGGAACCCCTGTCAATAAGGTTCATTTTACTTCACTGCTGGGACAAATGCTTAAACTCCAGGAAGGCCTTGATTTTCATCCATTTTTCAGGATACATTTTTTATTGTGGGAGACAACCAATAAGAGATCCCCCCATTCTGCCCAAATATCAACAGAAGGCTTGGCAGTCTGATCAGCACTGTGATGGTTCCCATACACACAACACACCCACCCTGGCCTGTAAGGGAACCCCTACTGCATGGGGAAGATGAGACCTTGTTTTGTAATTCAAGTTAGAAATACCAGAAAGATACTATTGTTCCTTCCTGAAAAAAAAAAAAAAGAAAAATGATGGGGGAAGACACTGCTGAAGGTGTATGCAAGAAGGGGCTTTTCTGGAGCCCCAGAGGTGTGGAGCTGTATCTGAGTTTGATGGTTCTCTGGATTCCCCACACCTGAGAGGGATCACTATATTGTGTGATGTTGCAGGAAGTTAACTGAGGCAGCAGCTGTGTCTGCCTGTGATTCTCCAGGGGCTGCTTCATGGGCAAGTGTTGAAACAGAAAACCAAAGAAACAGAAGAATTTATCTGTGCAACCTTCACTGGGCAATACTACAGCTCAGGGTTTTTTTTAATAGTAACTTTCTTTGATTGGCCAGAGTTTGCTATTTTACAAATCTAAAGTAACAGTGTGGTGTCACATTTACTAAAGCTGTATTTCAAAACAGCAAAGCAGATTTTTTGCAAGCAATTTATTTCAGTGCTCGAAGGGTTTCATTGAGGTAAGAAAGGGGAAGTCTTAGAATCATAATTCCTCTCAGCATTTCCTTTCAAAACTCATGTTTACCTTCTGCTAAAACTAGCCTTCTCTGTTTATTGCAATTTTAACAGAGAAGTTGCTTTCAAACTCTAAAATTTGGCTTTTTATCTAGCCTGGAAGAATTCTGCACTAAACCTGGGTGTAAGTCACTCTCTAGTGAGAGGGTTAACTTCTGCCGTTGCAGGAAGTGGTTTTATTTTACTTTTTTTTTTTTCCTTGCTTTCTTTCTGTCTTTATAAGCTGTGGGAGATTAACCCAAATGCTGTCTATAGACATGTGACCTAGATGTTTTCCGCTTTTTGAAATAGTTTAAACAGTTGCTGGTTGATGGCAGTTTGAGGTGAAATGACGACGTCCATGTGGCTGTAGGTAAGGAGCCTTAAATTTGTCTTAATGCAATTCAGAAAACCTGTTGTTAAAGATTTTTAAAATTATCATAAATGCAGGTGTTTTGTATGCATTCAAGATGAATTATGTTATTCACACAATTATTTCTATTGGCATTTTTGAACTTGAAAGCAATCAACATAAAAGTAGAGGGTATAGATGTGGAACAATAATTTAAAGGCAACATTAGTATTCAGAATCTGGCAAGTCTGCTTCATCCTGTGCAAGAGGCAACTGTATCTGACCCTCTCTAATGTCCCAAACCGCTAATGACTTCTCATATCCCTATGGTACTAAATAGTTGTCCTCAGAGGTAGTAAAGGGTGATAGCACTGGCCAGAAAATTAGATTAGATCACTTTTCCTAGCATTTGCCTTTGACAGTTGCAGTTCAGCACTGTTTGATTAACTGGCTTCCTTCCCTGCTGGTTACCATGAGGGCAGTGATTAGTAGAAGAGGTACTCTAAGAGTGAGTAGGAAGGGTACGTACCTGTTTGATACTCAGTATCACTAGAGACAGAAGAGACCTATAGAGGGATCTCATCCCTGCTCTATGTCAAAAAGTTCTGTACCACTTTATCAGTGGTGGTAATAAGATTCAGACATGGGGTGCCATAAATTACATTGTACAGAAAACATCCTTGTTTTGTCTATGGGTACTCCGTGCTGTTCCTCGTGGAGCTGTTCAAAGGAGATATCATGCTAGCATGGCTCCTGCATGAGGCTGTTCATTTCCAGACTAAATCCTCCTCTGCTTCAGAGCTGGCCAGAAAAAGGTTGTGTCCTCAGTCCCTATCTTACTCAAAGCTTGCTATCAGAAAAGGTCACTTTTCATTGCTGCCAGTTAGTAAACACTGCTTTCTGGCCCTCAGAGCTCTACAAGGAAATAGTAGTGCAGAAAGATGTTCAAATAACACAATACAATGCTTTGATTATGTGGCACGTAAAGGAAAGCCAGAATTAGCTATATTTAGTCTATGGTAAAGATTTATTTTCCCGGTAATGTGTAGTTTGCTGAAAACTTTGTGACATGTAGTCATGTTTGTAACTGATAGTCTTATTGTAAGAAGGAACTTATTTGTCTTTTGGAAATGTGGATCAGAGTCGAAAGTTATCACATGTGGCTGGAAGCTCATTTTGAAATCACGCATTCTAATTGGAGACAGATTTTAGTGCAGTGTTGTAAGACTACATTTGAAAATTTCTGTAATTTTTGGAGAAAAAAAAGCTGTCCTGCCTGCATATACAAATCAGCACAGACAGGGAAATTATATAAAAAGAACATATTCTCTTTCTGGGCTGTGTTTGTAGTCATTTCTATGTTACTGCTGCAATGTCTTAAGTCATTTGAAATGCATTTTCCACAAAGCTGTGAGATTTCGTAAAGTAGTTTGAATTTTTAGAGTTATTTTTCTTTATTTCTCCCTTCCCTGCAATTTACCTCTCTGTGTCCAAAGAAAATACGTTTAAACACGGCATCTCTCATTCACTGTACCTCTCAATCCAATTACATCTGTAATGTAAATTTGTTCATTTTCTTTTCCAAATAAACAGCTGAAACACTGTCTGTATTTTAAAGCTCCTGCTGTACGCTATTATTGAATTATAAAAATCTTACCCTTTTTGGCAGCATTTGTTTAGAAATTTCCTTTTGCTTTGACATGAGAGATACCCTAGTTCAGGAGAGATACTCCATTTT
Source organism: Psilopsiagon aurifrons (assembly GCA_025447955.1). Lineage (NCBI taxonomy): Eukaryota > Metazoa > Chordata > Aves > Psittaciformes > Psittacidae > Psilopsiagon > Psilopsiagon aurifrons. Next base: position 12,935 of record JAOEHY010024252.1, read on the forward strand.
TTTCTGATCCAAGCATGATTGCATGACCCTTTCACAGGGGCTGGGATTGCCAGGGTAGTAATTACAATGTCTGTATCAGACAATGGTCTCATGCATGTTCCTCCCTACCTGAAGCAAGGCAGGAACCAGAATCTAAAATGGTGACAGATACACATTTAGATTCTTGTCCCAATTTTTTTGTGGCACAATGCTATGATCTCAGACAAGGTGCCAGCTTAACTAAAACAACTGCACACTGTCCTGGTTTGGATTTATCTAGTTCTGGTCCCAGAAGTTATTGCTTCTTTGCAAAGCTGAGCTTCAGGCAGGGCTCTAAAAAGTAGTACTCCATACAAGTGAGATGAAGCACCCATCATGACCTCTAGTGCTGTAGTGAGAATGGCTTTTCCTACGTTGCTCAGAGGCTTCAGTCTTGTTCTCTGCTAAGCAGCCTCACAGACTTTGAGCAGTGCGAACTCTTTTATTATGGCCTGTTTTACATGCAGCTTAGTTGGTTATAGGCAGCATCTTCTGATTTTTTTTTATGCTTGCAATGTGTAATTCTGATACTTGCCTATTTTTCATGACTTTTTTTTTTTTTTTATGCCTTTGTGCTTCATCAGCTCAATCAGTGTGAGTTGCTAAGCATTTAATGAGTTCTTAAAGCCCGCATGCTGATAAAAGCTGTCTCTTGATATTGGGGAAGTCTGTTAGTGCTTAGGTGTGTTTTTAATTAAAAATCTGAAACATGGCATTTTGTACAGAATGTATCCTAATTGTGTTTAGGTGTTGTTTGGGCTGATCTCTTAAAGATAAAGCACAACACTTGAGCTCTAGCTAAAGTTTCTACGCTTCACTTTTCTCCTAAGACTTCCACATGAATAAATCAAACCTGTTTCTCAGTGCTACAAAGACAGAACCTGGTATTGATGGATACCATCTTTAGGAAGATGCTTTGACTCTTTTTCTGGTTTCACTGCTGATAACATTAGTCCTGAAGAAAACAGATGGGATAAAATTTTGAGCCAGCTTTTGACTGTGTATCTTCCATGATAATTCAAGTGCCATTTAGAGCACAGCAGCAGATTTCTTTATCTGGATGCACAACCTGCACAAAACTGTGCCTTTTTTTCACCCACTGGTGTTTGTAACAGCTTTTGTCACCATCAAACTAATTGCTTTAATGTCCTCTTAGTCTCAGAGTAAACTGAAGGCCCTGCTGCCTTCAGCTTGCTCACAACAGCATGCAGCCCTGTTGAGTGTGCATTTGGGAACCTGTGAACTTGGTCTAGGTCAGGAGGCATTACCTCCTCCTGAAACTTTCTTACAAGGTTGGTCAGCTTCAGGCAGTGATCTCAATGGATTTTAACTTCACCAACTGCTCACTTACTGACTTCTGAAGGACAGAGGTGGCTGTTTCTTTGCTGCTCTGGATGTTGAGATTGTGCCTTCATGCACTTGACATGCCTCTGACAGTCTTTCCTGTTTTGAGAAATACTATAAAAAGGTTGTTTTGGAGACTTTCTACAAAACAAACACTGCTAGCTCCTCATTTGCAGAGGGACTTCCTCAATACAGATTTATTTAAGAGTGAGACCTTAAATAGACCTCTGTAGACTCCCATCATCTTTATTATAACTTGAAATACCTTGGGATGCAAACTTGCAGGCTGGCTGAAACAGCAGTAAAAGAAATGCTATTGGATCTTTTCTTTCTTTCTTTCTTTTTTTTTTTAAGAAAGCTGCCTGAATGAGAAAAGCAGGCATTAATTTTCTGGCCATAGGCATTTAGATACTGAAAATTGACCATGGGGCAAATCTAACTTATGCTAGAGCTCAGCCTGTGGATGCATCTAGGTCATGCTAGAGCAGATTTTCAGGGCTTTATTGGCTCATGCTGAAAATCTCTAAAAGTGTTGCAATCTGCATGTGTAAAGTGAGTCCTGTTTACCAGCAACTGAGAACCCAAAATTCATAGATCCTTGAAACTTTTGGCCATTTGTCTTCATTTGCCTGTATTTCCATTCACTTTACTTAGCATAAGAAAGAAGTGTTTTGAAAATTGTGTGGGAAAGATATGAGAGGGTTAAGCAGATATTGGTATTCTTCAGATTACCTTCTAAATTTCTGGGTGCATGTATAAGTTACACAGTAAAATGCTAACTCAACAGTGCACAGATACCTAGTGAAGGATGTCCAAAAAATTAACTAAGCAAGTTTGATATTGTTATGATTAGTGGTTCAAGGTTCTTTAAGACACTATACCCCACTTCCTGCCATTTGAGATTGACAGGTATTAAATCATTCACTTGTAGTTAAGCCAGGTATTGTGGGTTTGTACTGTGGTTTTTCATGAATATTTCTTCCAAAGCCTGTGCCTGATATACTAAACAAGCAAAGACCTTGGACAAATGAACTTAAAATGACTTCTGATTCCTTTTCCAAGACATATACCATTTTTCAGCACAACTGCAACATGATAAGAGGGGAAGGGGAGACAAGGATGAAGAAAAAACAGAAGTGAATGTGACTTAGAGCTGAAGAGACGTGCTTTAACTATGTGCTTGTTCTGTTTCTTAATTCTTTTCCTGCCACACCCTGAGCAAAGCCACTGCTGTATCTGGTTCTGAACCAGATATCAAAGCTCCTCCTAGGCAAGGCATAGCGCTTAGCACCTGAACTTGTTTGCTGCTCAGGATGTTACTAAAGTCTCTTCCTTTGTGGTTGGGGAGGGAAATGACACAGATATTTTGTGAAGACAACTGAAGCTCTGGAGTTCTGTCTCCAAGAGAGTCACCTCCATGGTTGGAGGGTCTGTCACCAGCTTGCTGGGTTTCAGGATGCTCTCACCCTTTCTTGGTGTCTCCACTGCAGCTTGGGACAGTGGTGTTGGAAGAACTGAGTGGTCAACACTTGGAAGTGTGTCCCTGTGGTTGGGGGTTCCCCAGCCCACATGGTGATGCTGGCCAGAACCAAATTACCACACAGACTGCAGGAAAGCCTGATAGTAACACCATGGACATCCTCAGGAAAAACCAACAGAGCCCTCCATGGGCTCGTTCAGACTAAATACATTTCTAATGAATGGCTTTGTCTTTGCCATAATTGAATCAACATTTTCCACTACGAAGGTGTTACATCAGACTTGCCAACTGGCCAAGCTGCTCTGACACATGCTCCCTTTTGTATTTTAGGCTGAGTAGTGCTGAGGCTTGATCTAGAAAGATTAATATTTCTATTATCAGAAATACTTGTACATATAATATACAATAGTTATATAAATATAGTACTTGTATATATAATAAAGTAACCATGCTTGGTTACTTTATTAGCAAAAACCTACCAAATTATAGTAATCAGTAGCAATGAGTAATCAAATTCTTATGATGATTTTTGGACTAAGAGGTGGCATTAATCCATCCACTTTTCTTGGAGTGGCAAAGGAAGGAGAAACAGCCCAAATTAAAACATGTCACTACTTCCTTATGCATTAATCCAAGGCACTGCCAAAGGCAAGGAGTGCCCCTAGTCTGAGCAGAGACTTAGAGAAATTCAACCCTTTCTTTAATTTGCTTTGGACAGTATACCCGCTGGCTCTGAATTGTATGCAGTCATACAGACCCAAGGCATTCAGAATTGCTACACAGAGATTTTAATGGGAAAACTTTTCTATTTTTAACTTTCATCTAAATGTTGTGTCTTTTTATAAAAGATTTCCTAGAGTGTAACTAAAGAGAAGGAATATATTAGCACATGGAAAAAAATAGTATGAAATGGAAGAATGGATTAAGTTAAATGCAGAGATTTCTTATCAGGCTTGTGTCATGCATCAAGATATAGATGTTTAAAGAATAATGTTAATGTGCTGTAATGACTTTTCAACTTTTCATAGGACTGCAAATGCTCACTTGAGCAGAATGCAGTTTCATCCAACAAGGGATCTGAGGAGTCTATCAGGTCTGCATTTTGCCGTACTACCTAATAAACCCACAACCAGAGAAAATGCAATGCTTGTTAAATATGCTTGCTCTTAACTATGCCTAAGGCAGATGACTCTTCTCACCATGACTGCTGGTTTTCACACACAAATATGCTACCGCCATATTCCTGCTGTCATTGCTACTGACTGTGATTGCTCCTATCAAGTGCAGCAAACTCATGGTACAGCTGGGCTCTCGTCTCCTGGCCCATAGAAAGTATGCATATAAGGTTTCTGGAGTCATCTTGAACCACTTTAGTGAAATAAATATTTCATTGATCTCTGACAAAACAATGTACATTTGCAGTAAAATTTTTAGTTATAATTAAGAGTCTATGCTCAAACTTCTTGCATAATCAAAAAAGATATATTTTTTGACACCACAATGCCCTCAGCATTTCACCTTTGCTGAAAGCAGACAGCTACACAATGCGATATCAGACACTATCACATAAATTAAATGGCTTTGTCTTCTCCTCACTTTGCCACGTGGCGCTGAGATTTGCAGTGGGACAGGCACTCCTGCCACCTTGTGTTTCACTCTGGGCCATTGCGCAGGCGGCTAGTGAAGAAAACAAACCAGGGGCTTAACAAAAGGCAGAAAAGGGACTTGCTTGATGCAAGCCGCAAAGTATTTCCCCTTCTAGTTCCTGCTGTACCTTAAAAGTTTTCTCTTAAATTTGTAGGTGCTGGCTCTGCTGTGTTTCACAGCAGCGTCTCTTACAAGTGCAGCACCAGGAGCTCTGCAAAGGAAAGTGGAGATGGAGTGTGGGAACAGATTAAAAGTGTCTGGAGCTTTTTTCCCCCCTCAGATGGGAAGTGGGAGCAGTGAGAAGAAGTAAGGCAGCAGCTGCAGGATCACAGCACAAAAACTGCTGCAGATATCTATGGAAGAAGGTTGAGAGAGGGTAGGAGAGACTGTTTCATGTGCACAGCACAAGGAACTTGAACATTATCCTGAGGAATGGGAGGGAGGGGTTATTCTCCGAATGAGGGACAAGCCTCTTTTAGACACTCTTGAGGCAGGAAGTGTCAGGAAGAAATAGCTTTATAATGCTCTAAATAAAGAAGTGGTTTTATTATAAGTTTATTTTTTAATTTGGTTTTAAAGTCTGAGAAGTTTTAAAGCCTTTCCTATTTAATAATCTCAGCATTTCATTTTTACAGACATGTAGGACGATGGGTATATGAAACTGCAAAATGGATTAAGGGAAGGCAAATGTGCATTTTAATTGCTAAGTTGAGGGACACAAAAATACTTGAAGAGGTTAAAACAACAGCCACTCTTTCACCAGAGTCTAAACAGAGCTCAGTAGGGCATTTTTTCTAGTGAAGGGAATGATGCTGCTGCTGCATGGAGTAAGGACCAGGAGGCAAATTAGGACATGATTTACAGCTGCCCCAAGTGTTCAGCACTGTGTAACTGATTTACAGTGATAAAAATTGTGTGTAATCTTCCTCAGTGATGAATGTGAGGTGCTTCCTCCACTATGGATCAGCCAGTGGAACATGTGCCTGAATGTGGCGCAGGGCACAAACACGCTGTAACATCCTACCCAAGCTAGCTTTGTGATAGCTTGCTTGTATAGCTGCTGTCAAATTGAAACCAAAATTTCTATTGGCAAAGCTCTGAAATTGAGAACTTATGGAAGTTTCTTTCTTTGGCTATTTGCAGCAGGCGTTTAAAAAATATTTTTCTAATACATCAGTTTGTCATGTGGTACTAACTCTTCTACTTCTCCAGAGTTTGGGCTGTTCCAAAATTATCATCACCACATGCTAGTTCAGGTAAGCATGGAAAGTTTGGATGAATATTTGAATCTCTGTGAGGAGTTCTGCAAAATTGAGCTGGAAGTATTTCAAGCAGTCTTACTTTGAAATTTCTGTCACTTCTGCTTCTGCTTGTATCTGTAAATACTGCAAGAATAACCTTTCCCATAGTATCTCATCACTTCAGATCTGGCAACATTAAAAGTAACAACACTTTTCTGAACATTTAGGCTATAGGAACAGATTTCTTTCGAGTACCAGAGAAAATTTGTGATTCTTATGTGATCTTCCTAGAGAAAACATTGGATTTTTTTTTTATTCAGAATTAGACAGCTTTAAACTAAAAAGTTACCATTTGACAAGCATCATATGCAGGTGCAAAATGAATTTAGAGCTGGTTAGTCTTACTTGTGGTGGTTGGAAAGCCATGATTCTACTCTGTACTCATCTGCAGTATATAAATGTATAGCAGAAAGGAAGGAGGTAGAAGGAAATTATCTTTTCCTCATATGTCAGGTAAGGTCAGGTCAGGAGTAACCAAGCATTGCCCTCTAGCAATTCTCAGGTCTTATCTTGTGTTGAATCAATTAAATTGCTGTGAACTTTTATGATGCTATAAACTACTTGCTGCTACTGGTCTAATATCTAAACCATACTCCTGTCCAGTGTTGTAGGATGTGTTAGAAGTGTTATGTATAGGATGATACTCATAGTTGTTTTTTTCTGATACTGTGTATATATGACCAGTATTCATCATTTGAATGATTGTAGTTTATTTTCTACAGCATAGAAAATGGAGGCAGGTGTCACAGATCAGATACACTCCAGAAAGAAATTAAATGCATTGCCAGCAGTAAGACCTAGAAGTAGCAATTTTTCCCAGGCATGTTCTTTTACATTTTCAACTGAATTTCTACTACGGACAACTGTTCCCAGAACATATGCAGGCCAAAATGTACACAAAGGATACTTTTAGCTTCAAGTTCCACATGAAAATGAGATCTTAAATTGACACAGGAGTGGTGAAGAGTATGGAATAGCATTCTGCTATCCCATATGATATACTAGGACAGACAAACTTTTGAAATAACTGTTACCTTTCCTGAGACCTCCACGTGTGATATAATTAAGAAACTATGTGATGCAAGAAGAGACAACCATACACAGTCACCTGCTGACTTGAAGATAGTAGGCTCTTTTAGCCTACTGCATCATATTGTTGTTTCCAATAATATCCTAGCAATATTTCCTACCAAGTTTTTACTTGTGCAAGGAAGTCCTGTAGACAGCAAGTCATAGAGGATTACAGAATTAGAGTTGGATCTGTAGTCATTAAATATGAATGTGAAGAGTTTGTTGCATCTGCACAACTTCAGAATGGTAGCTGTCTCCCATTCTCTTTTTCTTTCTAATTCTTTGGCCATTCAAAAGCATTTTAAGAGATAGCACATCTCTGCCCTATAGGATACAAAGCACTTAACTAGATTCCTTTTTTTCTTTGTCATTTGATCTTACTATTTTTACAGTTTTGTGTGTAGCAGGAAACAGACCCTGAGGCTTTCAGCTATGATCTTCTAAAATTTCATAATGACACAAAGGACAACTTCAGGTCCCTGCCTAAAACCTCATTGATAAACATTGTCAGTATAGCACAGCTATTTAAATTTTCTGTCTTCATGCCTCTATTCATCTAATCCATGAGAAAAATAAAGCAACAATTTGTAAAGATTAATATTATTTCCACTGAAACTGTGTATTTGGTCAAGTGTTTTGCTGACATCTGCTAGAAAGTGGCACTTGATATAAGCCTTCTATTATTTTGTCATTTTAATTTTTTGTTATGTAAAATAGAAAAAAAAATATAAAAAATAGACAAAAGCCTGCTGTCAGTCTTCATAACAGTAAGCCACTCACTCATATTTTCAGTGCTGTAGTCCATGGGTAGGAAATCACCGAAGCATCGACCTATGGCAGTGTCTAAGTTATTATGTGGCTCCAATCCCATGCAGATATGTGACATACTGTAAGTAGAGAATCAGATATTCCCAATATGTGTGGTAACTACCAGAAATAAGAAATTAAGTAGTGCATTGTAACAATTTAATTCTTAAGAACTCAATTATCAAAACAACTTTAAAGTATGTTCTTTGACCCTTAGACGTTGTTACTGCTGTACAGTGCTGCAAGTCTTTGTCCTTCCTTCTTGCAGGTCATTACAAAGTGTATTTCCATACCTGGCTCTCTAAAACTTTGGCTTTCCTCCTTGGGTGTGCTAGATATTACTTCTGCTTTGCTGTAATTCCATCAACTACAGTGGGTTCGCTGTGAACCTGAGATCAGGGTCAGGCCTTAAAGACCAGTCTGGAACCTCATGTCCTGTACTGCAGAAGTAGGAAGAAATTATTCTAAATAACATTCAGTGGGAACACCCTGATCCCACTGGATATTAAGCTGGTATCTGCGATTTCAATCAGGAGAATCATGTAGTTATTAACTGTTATTATAAAATATAACCCTCTCTTAATATGAGAGAGTAAGCCAAAAAGGTTGAAAGGGTCATCATATCGAGGATCAAGTAAAAAACTCTACAGTAAAAGATTCTTTAGCCTAATAGTTTTTTTAACAATCATACTTGAAATTACTTTTTGCTAATAGGTTACTAACTAAGAAGTGTGCTATGATGTGGGCCAAGCTGCGTCAAGAAATTTGTATTTAGTTTCATCCTTCATAGAACTGGATTATATACCTCAGGGTATAAATAAAATTGTGAATAATGGCCTGAGCAACGTATTCCACACAGGGCAGCAGGGAAATGCTAGGCAGTGTCATGTTGCTACGAACAAACCAGAAAGGGTACTTTACTCTTTGACTTCAGGGGAGGCAAGGGTAACTGTACATGTAAATTAGAGTTGCCTGAAGAAATCTGTGGGCCATTTCTGCTTTTATTTGCAGAAAGTCATCAAATACTGGACTAGAAAAGAGCCTTTAGACACATAAAGGAAGATGACCTCCATGTTCATTGCTCCATGTGTTTTCTGTTCTGAGACACACTACTGAAAGTCTAATATGGCTGCAACAGGTAAAAAAATTAAAAGGGGGTGTGATAATTAGTGCTGATGAGCTTGGCTTTTGTTGGACTTAAGATGTATCAACTGACTCACTGATATTTGCTGATGAGATTAGAATTTCAGTTGATAAGGAAAACCGTGGTCGAATTTAGGACATTTAACATCTTACCGCAGAAGGAACTCAGCATGAAATTTTGTTTTATTTTCTGTCCAATATAAAAGGATAGAACTGGAGTAAAGACCCAGGTAGTAGTGTTGTTCCTGATCTTCTACTTTGACTAGAGATGTGAATAATGGTTGGAATTAATGCTACTTCTTAAGTACAAATTACTCCAGGCTGGACGATATCTTTCTGCAAAAGAAAAGGCATAGCAATGTTACATCTGCTTTGTATTTCCATTACAATGGAATTTTTTGGTTTTATAGTACTCAGATAAACTGGCTCCGGGACACTTCTGGGCACCAGCCCAGAAAACGGTATCCCTCAGCAGCCTTTGCTGTTTGTGTCTGTGCCCCAGGAGCAGATGTGTGATGCACTAGCTGCGAGAGCAGCGTGGTAGGGATGGTTGAAAGAAAAAAATAAAGACACAGCAGAGTGCAGATAAGAATAATTGAAAAAAGCTATGTGGCAGTTTACTGGTTATCCTCTCTCCTTTCCTACAGCTTTTTCATTTGTCCCTCTTTTTATTTCCAGCAGTTTTGTATTTAAGCACTTTCTGCCCCTGAGCTGTACTTCAGCAGAGATTGTCAACAGTGTAGCAAAGGCTAAAAGCAAAACCCAGCATCAGAAATATTTACATAGGTGTGTTGACTTTAAACACTTCTTTCACAGACACATAAATATGTTTTCTCCTTTACAAGAATGCTTTGTCTCACCACATGTCTGACATTAGCTTGTTTTTGTGGGTTTTTTGTGTCTTTTGGCTTGTTGTTTTTTTTTTTTTTTTTTTTTCCATTTGTTACTTCCTCTTGAATTTTCATGCTTTTTTCTGGCTCACAGGTCCGGTGTAACAGTGAACCTAGTGCTGATTTTTATTCTTTTGTAATATAGTTGCATTTAATTTTAATGGATGCTCTTCAAGTGTGATATGCGCTTCAGTAGAAGGGAATTAGTGAATATAGCAAGATACACTTTAATTTTGCAGTGTTTTCATGTTCCTATGTTGAGCACTTCCATGTTCATTACTCTTCTGACCTAATAGTGCTGTTTATGTCATAAGGAGCAAAGTTGGAAGAAATTGAAAGCTTATTTTAATTATATTGTAAAATCATAGAATGTTTTGCTTTGGAAGGGACAAAAAGATCATCTAGTTCCAACCCTGCTGCCATAGGCAGTAATGCCTTCCTGGTTGCTGAGCAACCTGACCTGGTTAGGTTGCTTAAAGCCCCATCCCATCCAACCTGACCATGAACTCTTCCAGGGGTGAGGCAGACACAGATTCTTGGGCAATTAATTCCTATGTCTCACAACCATCATAGTAAAGAAATTCTTCTTAATATCTAATCTAAAACTACCCTCTTTCAGTTTAAAGCCATTCCCCCTTGTCTTATCCATACAGGCTCATGTAAAACACCCCTCTCCATCTTTCCTGTTGACCCCTGGGAGGAGTCCCACTGTGAGGCCACTCTTCTCCAGACTGAACAACCCCAGTGCTCTCAGCCTCTCTTCATAGAAGACTTGCTCCAGTTCACTGGGCATCTTTGTGGCCCTCCTCTGGACTGGCTCCAACTGGTCCACATTCCTCTTTTGTTGGGCACCCCAGAGCTGGATTAATCATGGATAGATTTTTTTTTTCCTTTCTCATATTAAAGTACTTGTTACAACTACTTGGTACAAGTTGCTAATGAATTAACAGTTGCATTCTGTCTTTTGCTGTATGAAGCTGCAGGAAATATAGGCATAGCTCAAACCAAAATTTAGAAATACTGATATCTCTTGTTTCTTGAAGAACTAGTACTTTCCTTTTCTGAAAACCTGTGTGCTAACTTTATGGATACTGTACCAAAAGTGATGAAATGAAGTTCTTGGGTAATACTGATCAATCCACTCACTATATGATGAACACCTGGACAAAGCAACATGTCAAAGTAGATGAAAATGCTGATAACTGCAATATGAAATTTCATTTAACTCCATGAGCTGCTGTAGCAGGGAACACTTCTCTGGCTATCATTGTGAGACAGAAATCATAATTAAGCTACCAAAAGCATCAGAATAGCATTGAGGTGAACAATTCACTTTCTCAATTTTTTCAAAAAGCTAAAAAATGTTTTCTTTCTCTCTTTTTTTTTTTTTTTCTTTTCCCCAGGGGAAATATAAGTAGAAAAAGGAGGGTTTTGTTTTGTTCTGTTTTAGTTTTCATTGGGAAGTTAACAATGTTACTTTAAGTCCTTTATTATCTCCTTTCTCTTCTTAAAGAGAAAAGGCAGAAAAGAATTTTTCCTCATCAATAGAAAACAAGAAATGCTTGAAATATTTCCACTGTTATCAAACATCAAGTTTTTGTGAAAGAACTGTTTTTAAAAGAAATATTACAGAAGATACTCTTGAAGATCATTTTACCAAGACTCAGCACTTTGTGAGGAAAATAGATGTCTGATCTCTGCAGTTTGCTGTGTTACTCTTTTAACCTGGGCTTGATTCTCAGAAATGGGTTGTTTTACTGTGTGTACAGATTTGCATCTAAAAATTTTTAAGTCTTCATCTCTGTAATATTCATTACTTCCACACTGTGTGTTTGAAAGTCAACTGTATATACAGAAATAGGGTCTTAGGATCTTAACCACTGAACAACTATATATGTCAAATGTCACTTGACCAGTTAGCAACCATCTCACACCTGTACTTGGCCTCTGAACACTGGCTTCAGTGCAACCAAATTCACCATTGGGATGCTGTGCTACTTGCTGGAGCAGACTTGTCCTCCTCTGTGAGCATCCCAAACATGTACCAATTTCTGGGCAAGGTGTTGACCACTGAAGTTGCAAATTTCATTTGAAGTATGACTGCTTCTTCCTTCAGTGAGGGCTTTTGAACTCCTTAGGGTATCTCCAAAAGCAGCTGGCTGCATAGGACTGAATTGGTTTTACTGTCCCAGACAGTAAGATTATTTTGTCCCTAGAGCTCAGTAGTATTTCTTGCCCCATAAGTAAGATGATCTATCCACTGTTCAGAAATTAAAGTTTTCCTTTCTCAGATCCAATGTAACCTTTTTACCTACTGTATGAACCAGTTTTCTTTCCTGTGTCATTTATCCATCTTCATGTCAGGGGTTTTTCTTGTACCCATGCTGTTCTTAATCCAGCCTGTCATTTCTGTTCCACAATGCCCCAATACAGGTACTTCAAAGAGGATTTTTCAGAATGTTTCCCTGTCCCTCTCATTTTATGTGAATATCTTAAAGTTATGCTGCGTCTTTGCCCCAAAGAACCCTACAAGCAACAGAGAGAGGAGGGAGGTAAATTCTGTCTTGGTTTAATGTCTTTCTCCAGCAAATCAACCGTAGACCATTTCAAAAGTAAAATTTATGTCCAGGTGCTATTTGCCAAAAGGCATATTAGCCAGTTGTATAATGAACACAGGGTGCCTCAGAAGCAGTTGCACAGGACTTGGCATCTCTGCTTTCCAAAGTAAGTGAAATGAAATCACCTGCAAAACCATCCAAAACTTGGTCACGATGCTGCTAACAGTTTGGAAGCATGAAATCATCAAAGCACCAGATAGGATCCTTTTTCTGTTAATATTTTAATTGTTTCCTGACTGTCTTCCATTCTTATTTTTTAAAAAGCTTAAAAAAAAAAAAAAAAAAAAAAGAAAGAAAGAAATAGGGCAGAGTGCAAGTGTAAACCAAATTCTTCCTGCAAATGTGAATGAAACGCTGTTGCACTCTCGGAGCTCATATTCAGGGTGCCATCTACTGGCATGCAGGGTCGGTACCGCTGTCAGGAGTCAATGGAGTTTGAGCAGCAAAGGATCCCTACGTAGAAATTCTGAGGGAGAAACTTCTGTAACTTGTACCTTTCCTTCATGTCCTGCAATATTTTGCAGGATCTCACCATGCTCTACACTAAGACAAATAAAATCTGATGGTGAAAATGTTGAGATTTGGGTTTTTATCTTTTATGGTAGTTCCTGTAACTTGGGTGCCTCAGTCTCCTTGTTATACTCTGATGTGTGTGAATTAGTTCCAGGTTTAGGGAAAATTAACCAAGGTTCAATGAGAGTAGAATAAATGTTTTCAGAACTCTTTGCAGACTTATCATTTACTGACTGTGCTCCTATTTGAGATCCAGGGCATGACTTTGTCGTACTGTTCAAATTTGTTACAGCACTTCATGTGCTGGTAACACCAGGCAGAGACTGCCTCCTAATTAAAACTCATAATGCTCCCAAGAAGATATATGTCAGAGTCTTATAGGTGGGAGATTTCAGAAGAAAATCTGAGAGATGTGCTCCAGCCAAACATTGGATTGGTGACAGAGTTAGTGTTGCTCTTGTCTCTCAAGTCTGATCAGCTCTCCAGCCTGGAGCCTACTGAAAATCTGTTGAGAAGCAATTTTGATTTGATACCAACATGAAATACAAAATGGGTTGACTCTCCAAGTTTAGAAGGAGGAAAAAAATCATTTCCTATTTGGAGCTGCTGCAGACTTTACTGCCAAAATGGCAAAGTGTCCCTGTGACAGGGGTTTGAGCAGCGACTGCTCTAGGGGGTGGTAAAAAGTGCTTGGGGTGGGAGAACACTCAGTGCTGTCTACCAAAGGTCCACATAAAGAGTTTTCCCTGGTGTCATATGCCAACTCACAGCAAAAAACAAACATACATAATCCTGAGCATCGGGACATATATATAAATAACCTAATTAGCCTATTTTTTTCCTCTTTTTTCTGTGATTTAATTTCTGTAGGGAACCTTGAGTAGCTAATTCAATGTAGAAGGCAGCCATTATCAAAAGCTTTACTATTTGTTTGTATTAAAATCAGTGTTTCTATCGCAGGTCATAATACTGAGTGAGTAATGGCTAATATCGAAGCACTTCTCATTTCTCCCTTCAAGAGTGCTGTGTTTCCTTGTATTTCCATATATTTAGCTGTATGAGTTCAAATCCCCCTGAAGATATTCAAAAGCATTCTGGACATGGACCTGGACAACCATCTGTAGGTGATCCTGCTTGAGCAGGGGACTTGGATCAGATGACTTTCAGATGTCTCTTCTGACTTCAACCATTTTGTGACTATATGACCTCTCATTATCATTCTCTATATCTGAGGCAGTTTTCTGTAAGGAGTTGATTTATCAGGGCCATGAGAGGGTAAAAGCAGGAAGGTTGAGTCCTTCCACCAGCATAATGCTATGGTCCTGCCCAGAGACATGCAGTAGTGCTCTTCATTTCCTTCTCTCACACTGGTACCATATCTTCCTCTGCTCTCATGCCTTCGAAGAAAATAACATTCTTAAAATCAGGGAATTTCATCTTTTAGAGTCTTCAGAGGTCGGCGAGATATTGCTAGAAAAAGTTGCGATCTTCAAACCCATTTGGAAAATGCTGATTTTCAGCAGTTTATATTATAACTGCATTTAAATAAATTTCCATTGCTCTGGCTCCATAATTGGGAAACCAGCTTATGTAGTATCTCTTCCTCACCCATTTTCTCATACAGTTACACAGCAATACAAATAGCAAGTTTTCTTGTGACTCTTATCATATTACTTCTCCCACAACTTACGTATAGTAGTGCCAGGGTGAACTGGGGAAGAGAGCGAGGAAAATAGAGAAGGTGCTGTACATCACTGTCCTGATATTTTGTACAAGAACTATGAAGCAACTCTTGCTGATGAAAAGCATTTTGGGAATTTAGATAGTTAGAATGCAGTTTATCGAGTTGCACTAAGGCTGACACAGGAGGTTGAACAGCACCTCTGCTAGAGAAGGTGGTCATTCTCTAAGAGTTTCCCCCTGTTCATCCAAGGGCTTGAGAGCTGGTGTGCTCAGCCATTTCCAAATTTACAAATTTTTAAAAATGAACAAGAGAAATAAAAATCCCATCTCCGTTGGTGGAAGAATGTAAAAAATAAGGGAAATTTTATTAGATCTGGGTTTGAATCTAGGACACTAGCAGGGTTTCAGCATGGTCCTGCAATGCACTTGTAACATACATGTATTGAACTGTGGAGGTAAGTTATGTTAATTGACTTCACAGTATGTCGGTTTCCTTTGCAAGATTGAAAATGTGTAGTGTGAGCAGGGCCAAAGACAAAATGTAGTGGCTGCCAGCTGGACGTGACAGAGGCTTGCAGGGAGTTTACACCATAGACGAGAATGGCTTTTGAGATAAGGATAATCTTTTACTTAAACTAACTCTTCCAAGGCAGTTTGGATGGGTGAGTGAGAAGGACAATAATACTAGTACAGGCTGACACAGCTGATAGTTATCGTGGTGTTCGAAGAAGATCAAGATCTTGCCAGCAAGATGACTCAACTTTTCCTGACTACAGTGACATATAACTGGCATTGATACATTTTTGCATGGAGGGTTCCTAGATTAATGCTCTTATTTTCTGTTCTTCAGGTCAACCCAGTAACCATGGAAAGGTCTACAGCTTCTGATACAGCTTCGGAAAAGCCTAATCCTTCCCATCACGGTACAGGGGCTGTTCAAATGAGGATCAAAAATGCCAACAGTCACCATGATAGACTGAGCCAAAGCAAATCTATGATTTTGTCTGAGAATGTGAAAGTCCCTGAGCCTGTAAGTAAAATACGCCTAACAATTTCTGAGTCTTCTGATATTTTAAAAACTACAGAATTACCTTTTTCATGGCTAAGATACTGGTTTTGAGATTATCCCTTTCAAGGAGGGATTTAATGCCGCTAATACATTTTTAGGAGTATGGCTAGACACAGGAATAACAGTTTTCCTTCAGTGAAAGAAAGAATTTGGCTATGGCGGCCATGATGATAGCATTTACTCAGCATTTCAACTCTCAAGTGTTGCAGTACTTAAATATGGCTGCTGCAGAGCATAGTCCTTACAGTATTAGATGCATGTCACTATTTCTCAAAAGGCAAAATTTAAAAGCTGACAAAAAAAATAAAATGGAAAGTGCAACTCTGTAAATAAAAGCCAACTTTGTCCATAATAAAAATAAGTCTTGCTGTAGAGATGAATTAATTGTGACAAATCAGACACTGAAGTTACTTTATTATTGTGATATTTGACAGAGTTGAAAGAGTTGACTCATTTTTTATCCATTGCCTTTCTTTTTTTGTTTTGTTTTCTGAAATTAGTTAGTGATGAACTCTATTGCCAGTTGTGTCCCTGCCCCTGTACTCCTTTGGAGCTACTAAACAAACTGATTGATATGAGTCTCCCCTGGTTAATTTTCTTCCATAATGGTGGCAACTTGCAGCTGAGGCCATATGATGTTACAAAATTATTTATGCAATGCTAGCCACTTTTTGGACTCTGGTTCCATTTTGTTCTCAGAGAATGCAAATGAGGGAGAAAACTCTGTTAGCTGGGGACAGAGTCCCAGGTCTCAGTCACTTCTCACAACCATGCCAACCATTAATTTTTTGTTTTCTTGATATAATGGATTCCTATGAAATATTCAGCTTATAAAAAGTTATTAAACGGAGGAAGCCTGCAATAACATCTGTATTTTTTTCCTTTTTACTCAAAGGTCAAACTCAAAATTCAGATTTATTTAGAAATGCATTAGTTCAGTCATTAGTGTCTCTGATACAGTGATATAGCTTAACTAATTTCACTTTGTATTTCTGGAAAGAAAAATCTCTTTAGATCTAGCAGCTGATAAGATACTCAAATACCTTCCATTTAAATGACACTGTTTGCCTCAGACACACTGTATATGTCTCTTCCTTTTTATCTGATGTGAAACGTTACTCCATTACAAACCTGAAACAATGCTTACAGTAATTTACTGGGAATGCTATAATGTATTATCAGAAAGAACTGTACCTTTGAAAAAGTTTAAAAGTTAAGTATATTTAATGATGCCTAACATATTTTATTGGCTGTGTTTAACAAAAGGCACTAGGCTGCAGTCGTTTTTGACAAGCATGAAAACATCACAGCATGAGACTGCAAAAGGAATTATGTAGAGAAATTACAAGTGATCCATCTCTCAATGAATTATCCACCTCAATAGCCTGCAGAACTCAGCTACCAATTAACACCTACTTTATTACATGTTGGGATGTACTTAATAACTTTCATGTGTTTATGCACTATTACCTTGACTGATGCCTCTTGTACAATTAGGCATAATTGGCATATCAATATGCAAAAGTTAAAAGGATTAACCCTCTTAAAACTAATGAGCATTTCTGTATCCAGCTGCTAAATGAGACAAAATTAGCATTTTTCACTTTTGGGCAGGATTTTATCCTGCAGTTTCTCATTGTTGATATTACCTTGTTACATAACTTTAGTTTTGGGGAGAGTATGCTGGACTGTCACAGAACAAGGGCTCTAAAACATGAAATTAGAAACAAATATACACTGCTGCATCCCAATAATCATAGCAGGTACAATATATACTCATTGGCTGAGAGCTGAAAAGTTGCTTTGTGTTGCATTTGTTTAGTAGCTAATTATATAAAAGTGGAATTTTACTGAGTATATGTCATTTTAGCAAGCAAACTTGGCTCCGACATAATGGATTGAAAGCTTGCCATGATACTAATTTCCTTTCTATTTCAATTCTTTTCATCTCTTTTTGCCATGTAGAATTTTCTGACTAGATATTGACAGACTGAAAGTGTTTTGGCATATTTACTTAAATAAGCTTCTTAAAGTTGTTTGCTAATGCTCGAACTAAAAGGAAAATTCCTAAGGATCTGCACGTTTTCAAATATGTGCTTTAAATGCAGTGAGATTCAAGTTAAAAGACCAGTGAAATATCAGTTGCTTGTAGCAATTGCATGCTGACATATCTGAATCTGTGCATGTGACTCATGAAGGATTTGGGGGAAAGTAATGGAAGAAAATACTCTGTCCAAGTGTGTTGAAAAAGCAGGGTCCAACAGATATGCACACATAAGCTCATATATATGTATATATGTACATTTAATAATCTTGTTTAAAAATTCGTGCCGTTCTTTTCTTATGCACTCATATACACAGTGTTCAATTTTGCATTTAAAGGCATACAGATCCCTGTTACCGGTGTGTTATGCAGAGCTAATTTATTTTGTGCCAGAAAATAAAAAGGATTTATCGTGATATTTCTATTTGTAAATTTACTGTTTGCAACAGTCTGCCTCTGATCAGGGGTGGATATAATCTACAAGGTATCCACTGATTATGTTTGTTTTCTATTTTGCATTGACTGAATATTTTTGTCCTATCATTGGAGAGATTTTTCTTTTAAAAAACAAGAAATAGCTGAAAAAGGTATTCCATATTACTCTTTTGCCACCCATATTTTGGCATATCAATTATGTTCTATTAGTATACAGGTCAAATCCTTTTTACTCAACTTATGCAAAACCTACTGACTTCAGTGAATTAAGGCAATCAGCATCTGGCACACTTTGAAATACCAGTAGAAAAAATAAATTTCTGAAATAACTTTTTTGGGAAAAAAAAAATCACTCTGGACAAGAAAGGGCAAAAACCAGGCACAAAACTAGAAGGATGACTGGTAATTTATAGAGAAGAAAATACATAATTTTCTCTAAAGGATATTTTTGTATTCTCAAGCATTTTCTGTGGTGCTTGTAAGCGCACCTGGGGCTATAGTTTTGAAAGCGGACAGATTGCTTTCTATAGGGTGACAAAGAAGGATATGTATCATACATCCGTAGGTCCACATGCACTTGAGCATTTTATAATAGTGAAGATGCCAATGTGGAATGCATAAGCTAACTGATGCAAGAGCTAAATGTAGATTCTTGGGGGTTTGTGTTATTTATTTCAATGGAAATGCTTCAGCTTTGTGCAAAGGCTGAAATTGGTACTAATGTAGAGTTTAAAGAGCACATATCACTAAGATGGACACAGACCAGTAAGTGAGGGCTCTTCCTGTGCTTAATGTTAGTGTCTGAACTAGCAATGTAAATGAATATTTGCTATTTTCATCTGTTAAAACCCACGAAAGTGCATTTTGTTTCATTCAGAACAACTTCAAACAATGAAATGTCTTTTTTTATTGGTGTCTATATTAAGAATTAGGACCTATTTAGACATTCCAAAATGTTAATGTATTAGAGCTTTTTTCTGATTAGGTTAAACAGACTGGTAGGTTTATTTATCTCTCTAATACATTATCAAGGAAACAGGAAGCAATCTTCTTTTGTTTTTTACTCTTGTGATCATAGAACACTTGCCAAAGTTATGGCTAGCCAAAAAGACAGAAATAAAATGGCTAAAAATATAAGCCTTCTGTTTAGCAGAGTTTTTTTGAGCCATATTTTGAAATTGCAGGGATTGTACATGTTTACTTCAAATCAAGCTTATAGTTAAGTTTGAGGCTTTGTTTTTATAGATTGTCCTGAAGTAGATCCTGATATTTAATTAAAATGACACTAAATCACATTGAATTGATAAGACTTGGCATCTCAAACAAAGGTAATTGCCCGTATTGGTTTTGTACAAAAATAGAGCTGCTTGGAAAATGTGCAGCCAACACAGACTGTCAACTCCATTTATAGATCAATATGTGAAAACCATTGATCAGGCAGGCATGTGTAACAGTAACACTTTGCATTTATTTGTTGTTTTTTATACCACGTTAAGGCTTACAGGATTATCGGCTTCCAAAATATTTTGACTTCCTCATAAATATGTTATCTGTTTAATGTTAATTACAAGGCAGTCTCCAGCCCTCTCTTAGAGTATTTTCAGTTTCATTGCTATGGGTAGTTTTAGCTGAAAATGGATTATTTCCAGCTCTGAGAGATCATCAGAGCTTCTTTTGTAGTGTAGTCTATTTAGGGAAAGTTTTTGAGGATTCATTTTTTTACCCAGTTTACTTTTTTTTCCTGGAGGATAAAACAAATCTTAACAAAATACTTCTTCAATGCAGAAGACCTTTTCCTATAATAGTTGTGTACATCTGAGATGGAATATTCTCTTTATTGTGTTCTAATAGTGACTGCTCAGGCATTATACTCTGCAAATTTGTCATCATTCACTAGTCCATTATAGCTGCATCTGCATTTATTACTTTAAGGAAATAGCTATGTTCCCTTCAAGGTGTTACATAAACCATATAATAGCACTGGGATGGATATAGATGACAAGTAATTGTTAATAAATGCAAGCTTACACCTTTTTTCACTTTAAATATTGCAGGGTAAGTGTGAAAGCAGAGAGTCCACGAAAACAGTCCAGTTTCACTTCTTGAACATGAACATTGTGAAAAATAAAAATTATTTGTTGAGTAACATTAGTCATTCTGCTTTTTAGTGCAGGAAAATGAGAAATGAAGTGTGTCATATGTGCTCTTACTATATTCAAACTGTTTTTGTGCTTTCAAAATCTAGATCTGCTCTCTGGTGTGTTTTGTGCTTGCAGACAGACTTGTTTGGCTCTTGACTCTAGTTTTTCAGTTATTTCAGCACATGAGTCCCTTGACCCCACCTGAGGAGCTGGTCTTCCTCTGGGGCAGAGGGCCTCATCTTCCACTGGCAGCACTCCCAGATGTGCTCCTAGATGCTCATGTATGTTCTGCATACCTTAAAGTCCTTTGACTTAGAAGTTGAAAGTAGAATACTTATGCATTAGAATATTTCAGGATTTAATTTACCTTCAATAAGCAATTTTACTCAATAGAGCAGTGCAAGTTGCCTTCCAACCCATTTTCAGGATTGACATTTTGTGTGCAGAAGTATTTTCAGGCTCAGAACAAGACTTTTTCTGATTTTTTAATTTTTTTTTCCTTTTATATGCACTTTGAGATGTTATTCTTTATAGTTTATTTGAATTATAGCACTTCAACTGAAATAATCCTGGCTAAAAAGAAGTTCATTTTATTGTTAAACTCCCTATTTATTTCTCCTCCAAATATTTTCACTGTACCATTTCACTTGTGTATCTTGATGGGCAGCAACCAGCACCTATTTCTTCTTAAAAGCAAGGATAAATTCATTTCAGCTCTATTAAGGGGGTGGTGAATGTAACTGGTTTGGCTTCCTTGTTAAACCAGACTGAAATTCAGCCTTGATATTATGTGAGTCGGAATTGCTGATTTTGACTTTTACTCAGCATGACAGAAGGGTAGAAAAAAGGTTCAAAAACATCTTTTTTTTTTTTTTTTTTTTTCCAATCTTACATTATCTCACGCTGTGAAAATCTTTACTCTATTTACCAAGCACAAATTAGTCTTGCCAAAGGTTCTGAAAGTTTGCTACTTCAGCTTAGATCCTAAAACTTCAAAGAGAGATGCAACTCTACAAATTAGCGTATGAGCTCTGCCATGGCTGTTTTAACTTGAACTTAACTAAATTCGTTTATAATTTAGTACTGATTGAATGCTGCCATAAATGTACACCGGACACATTTTTTAAAGTTAGTCCTCTGATTACTAATTTGAATAAAAAAATCTAACCTTGTTAGCATCTGGACTTATTTTCATAATAACAACCCCTTCAGAACCTACAAAGTAATGAATAATTGACAACAAATGAAATGTTTTGATAGTTGTCGGCACAAAGCATGTTTAATGTTTTGTGTTGCTTCCTAGCTAATTATGTAGATGACACATTTGTCAGACCTTGACTGCCATTAGAAACGTGTTTCCAGAGGGGAGAAAAACAGGCTATTCATAGAGTAATTAACTAGAATGCTCAATGACCTGTGAGAGATTCAAATGGCTGCCAGTTCAGACATTGTTTTGTTACAGAAGCAGAGGGGTAATTAAAATTCCAAATTACAGTGCTATGATGAAGCATTTGTTTGTTGACAGTATACTCTTACTCTAGTTTGTTAATTCTTTTTTAAATTGCTTCTAATCCATTTTATGGCTTTAGGAGTTCTGTCTTTGAATTTACTGACAACTAATATTATAGTAAATTGTTCTTCAGCGGAGTACTGAGGGCTTGGCAGTTTCATGGGAGCACAAGGTGGGTGGGATAGAATTGCTGTTCTTTCCCTAAACTGACATACCATGTGCTGTCATCGAGATGCGGCTAACACGGCACATCTTGTGAAATGATATGTTCATAATTCTGTGTTAGGCAAGATGTCTAGTTAGGGGAGGAAATTGTTCAAATAAAGTAATAATAATCAAACAAATTGAGGAAGGTGTCCTAAAATGTTAGAGGAAAAGCTCTGATGTGGTTAGGGTGAGGGAGACCATGGGTTATGTAAGCACTTTGGGAAGCCGACATCCACTCTGTAACAGAGAATTGGAAAATGGTCGACTGCATAGAGAAATCAGGCACAAAACATGAAGAACGGGATATTTTGTAAGACTCGCCTGTATCTTTGCCAATGCCCTTTGCAAGCAGTAATGGACATGACAGGCTACGACATTTTTTCTCATATAAATGCAAACTCTTTGCAAGTGCAAAGTGCTAAAGTTCTCCAAACAATGAATTAAATGCAAGCCCAAGTGAAATATTTATTTACTTTGCCAAAAGTGAGAATATGGTTTAGTTAAAGGGATCTGACAGAAGTAGCATGGTGTTTGATGCAGGAGAGCTGACAGCGGCATGGAGTGAGCGCTGATTATCCTGAAGACACTGTCAGCTAGGATTGATTTCCACTTTCTCCGTTTATGTAACGGTTCCTGTAATACAGCTGACCGAAATCACGTTACCTTGTCATTTCTCTGCATGGATCAAGAAGAGATGAGCTGAAAATAGCTAGGCACTGACCTTGAACTTGCCAGAAAAGTGAGAAGTGACGGGGGGGAGGTTTCAGCGTGCGGCTCCTGCACAAAGGCGCGGGCGGCTGCTCTGCAGTTGCAGCAGCACAAGGGGGCAGAGCAGTACTAGAGATGACAGATGAAGCAGCTGATGCTGCACAAGACAAATCTAAGTCAAATGGCTTAGTTTTTTGGGGGTTTTTTTGGGGTTTTTTTTTGGGTTTTTTTGTTTTGTTTTTTTATTTTTTTGTGCAGTTTTTTTTTGTTTGTTTGTTTTTTAGCTTAAAGAAAATGCAGCAGACCTGGTTTGTTTCCTTCCTTCCTGTTTTGCTCCCCCATTTGTAAAGTGATGCCACTATCTAGACACAGTAAACCTTAATTAGTGTAATGATTTTTTAGTAAAGATTAATTATATGTGTAAATTATTAGTCTGTTGCTTTGAGTATTTGCTTGGCATCATGCAGACCACTTATACTGTACATCATGACTAAAGAATTCTCAACCACTGCTGTAAACTGGTGTGGACAACACAGTAATATCTCCTGCAAGTATTCTACTCATGCCTTATGAGCATATTTTTAAAGTATTAGTTTGCTTTAAGGGATTCATAGTTAATCTGTAAGACAGCCGCTTCTGCACACAGTTATACTCTTTGAGATTTGTACTGGAGTGACTTAAGCCATGCGTCTGGAGAACAGAAGCAATTTAATGACATTTATATAAAAAAAAACTTCTGTCAGTTTTGCAAGCACTTATTAGTTGAGTATGTCCTAAGGGCTGGCAGCTTGAGGATCAAAGTGATAAATTTAAGATTTTTTTCATATTTATTTATTACAAAGAATGTGCCAAACATTGTAAGTAATTAAATAAAGGTTGAATTTATTTTTATGTCATCAGTACACAAAAAAGATAGCTTTAAACACATTTTTTGCTGTGAGTGTATTTAACTCTTGGTCTTTTTAGATATTTTGGGATATAAAATAGGAGACAGACTTCATTAATTGGATTTCATCTGTGGCTTTTTAGTAGTGAATATTTTTACCTTTGTGGCTCACTAGAACTAAAAATATTCAGTTGCTCAGGAATCTTCAATTCTGCCCAAGTGTTGAGGTCTCCCAGTCTGAAGGGAATCATGCAGGCAGATGATGAAGGCATGAGACCAAGGTCACACCAGCTTCAACCACCACTTGCTACATATTACAAGGCTACTTCTCTGTTAATACAAACTCAGTCTGAAATCCTCCTTCTCCCTGAAGTGTTTTCTTTTGCTGTCAGTTTCTATTTATGGAGTACATTAGATTAATGAAGGCCTTTGCTAGGAAAGCTGTACGGTATTATGGATGTTTCATCTGCTGGTTTGGCACATACTGGAGATCTTCCCCAGCTCTGTTAGACACCAAAAGATACAAGCTTCTTTTGGCTCCTGGTTCTTGGTGCGGCTAGTGTTCATATTTAAGGGAAGATCAGGTGCAAGCGACCTGTGCTTGATCAGGTTTATACATATTTAACTTTGTATTTTTCAGAATCCAGTCCTGTTTCGTAGAATCATGAGAATGAAAAGAAGTATTACCTATTAAATAGATAAAATTCTTAAAATAGGCAATAAGATTATCTCAAATCTAACAAAAACTGAAGTAACTTTTTTAAGCATTCCTGTTACTGTTTCATATGCACTAGGTCTTTCTGTCATTCTAATTTACGTCTACCTCCGAGAGATCCTGTGCTTACCTGGATGAACTACTCAGTTCAGTCTATTTGATCATGACTGTTCATGTGCATAGCAGTTATCCCTGTATTTTTTTTTTTCCTATTTCCTACAGAAAAGTACAGGAAATGAAATTCAAATCTGAAGCTTCTGCAGAGTAAGAGTGTCTGGATATGAGACTACTCGTACAGTTTATGGTGGCTGTGGTGCTTGATAGAAGAAAACATGGAATTAGAAGACATTGTTATTTTGGGCATTGGAAAACTAAGATTATGGTTTATGTGTGGGAATTTTTAACAGGTTCTGGTTTTACTCAGGTAAAAGCTGTCAAGTACCTTTGGTGCTTGGTACATAGGTTTCAAAATGAGTTAAACCTTTATGACAATGCTATTGAAAGGAAAAAAGTAGGATATACATTCCCTTTGAGTCCTTTTTGATTTCACTTCTGCTTTGAAATCAGGTCATGTACTGAAAGAGAATAAACTGTTTAAAATAATTTCCAGGTGACATACTAGGATCTCAGCAATGCTTCCAATAATGTCATCCCAAAAATTCGCAGTGGGAGCTGGGTAAAGATCTGCTGGAGTCAGTCCCATTCATTAGCCTAATGGACTGACAAATGTTTCTCTGTATGTTCGTTTGTCTGAATAATAGCAAACTCTTTGCTCCTTCAGACATTTCTAGATTGCTGAGTGTGTTAGACTAACCACAGGCAACATCAGTGTGAGTTAGTGGGCTTGGATTTGGCACCTGCCAGGTTTTGGTGCATGAACAGCAATTTCTGTTTGTATGTAAAAGTATGTTGTGCCTTTATACCCTGTCTGTATATATTTCTGGCTGGCAGAGAACTGACTGGTCAGGTGTGAGAGGTTGCTAATTTCTGCCTCAGCTTGTTGGGCTTTAAAGATGATGATCTTGTTGCACAGGTGTTAGTTTTTCTAGAATTACTGAAAAAGAAAGGAGGAGAAAGACTTGTTGGGGTGCACCCCAGGAGGTGGGAAAACGAGAGCTACCTCTCACTGGAAAAGGTATGGTTTAAAGTATTTAACTGTCATTGACATCAATAATGATGCTAAGAGTAATTACATATAAATGGATTTTGTCTACTTCTAATCTGGGGGCTGTCACCTTCATTTTCTGCTCCATAACTGTATGAAAACTACATTCCTCAGGCAGAGGAAGAAGTTTTATTCTTTCTTTTAATTAACTTGGTCAGTGTAAAGTAGTCTAAATTAGATATTGGTTCTTGTATCCATTTTACTTGCCTGTTTTGAAATGAAGCTGTTTATGCATCTCATCATTCATGTTAGTAAAATTTTGGCAGCACTGCAAGACAAAGATCAGTGGGCCACAAGTTGTTAACTCTTTTCTTTAATTTATGTGCAGCTACTCTTGCAAATGGTCCTGCTAAAATAATTTTCAGTATTGATGTTAACAGCTGCGTGTCAGTCGAAGTAACTAGTTTGAAATCCAGCTTTGAAATAGCTCCATGCTTTTGATGAGAGCATCATATCCACAATGTAGCTGAGGAACATACAGGCTGTTGGTTTATCAGATGAGAGAATACAGATAAGAACAAGTCACTAGAGAGCAGCTACATTTTTTTAGTATAAAACTTATTTTTTTTAATGAGAAAGCTAAGTTTAGTAAAGCAAGGACTTAGGAGGTTATAATTCAAGCCAATTTAGTTAAATTTCTTTTATAGAAGACATAAAACTCAATTCAAGTTGATGATTGAGGAAGGAAATTAAGTGAAGAGCTCTTGGAAAAATTAAGCACAGATTATTCTGTTCATGTACAAAGTCACTTAGATGGTGAACAGAAACCATATACTGTAAAACCCAGGAAATATTCTGTGTTCATAAATAATTGAAACTCCTCAGGGTAAAATATTCAGTTCCAGTAGACACCTAATAAAACCAGAAGAAATAAAAAGGACATAAGACCACTGGAGAATATCCAATCCATGATAAAGGACTTAACTGCAGCTGCATCAAATGTATCTAGGTTACCAAATGATGTAAAAGTGAAGCTGATGATCAGGAAAAATGAAATAATCAAGCTAGCTGAATAGACAGTATCTGTTAGAAGACCTTTATGCCAACGAATAAACCAGAAACTATGCATGATCATAAGTTAGAGTAGGTTTGAAAACTTACTGTTCTGATTTAAACACCTAGAATTAGGTACACAGTAGTTGGAATTCAAATATTGATGTCTGGAGATGAATGTTTTAAAAAGTGTCTGGTAAGTATAATAAAATATTTGAAGAAGAAAGGTACCCAGAAATATTGTCCTACTGTTCTGTGAAATGTCTACCTTTAACGTAATTCCAAAGATACTTGTAATTATTACTAGTTCTTGTCCAAATAATGAGACAGAGTACTGTCTGAGGATGATATGAAAAGAGGAAAAAATCCTTTTAGTCCTTTATTAGAAACTATATGCGCCAGAATTGGAGATACGGACTTTTAAAATGAGTTCTTAACCCAGATATGTAGTTGCTGCTGGTTTTAGAAGAAGGTAAGTGATGTGAATTTCATTTTTTCTGTTGAAGATTCCTGGATTACTATCATTATGAGCCACACCACAGATGGTGCAATCACATCAGGTGTTAATGCAAAGGGGGCAAAAAAATGACCAGCTCAGGGCTTATACAGTACCCAACTATAACTGTCTCCTAGCCAGGGCACATGGGCCTCTGACAAGTTATTGTACACTTAGTCCTGTGATTTTCATCTTTGCTAAATATTTATATTTGCATAAATGGTTTAGAATAGCCATAAATACTGTAAAGATTAAGCTGATGCAACAGACACATTTATGCTCTAACTACTGAAACCTAAAGGTGGAAGCAATCACTTTCAATCCCAATGAACTGGCTTTCACTGCGTTATTGACCAGGTTATCATATTTCTGTTCTTCCCTAAACCAGCCTCACCAAAACAAATACAGCCTGGGCTCAAGAGTTTTTCTTTATACAAATCAACCTTGAAGTTCTACATTGGTTTAGGATATGGCAAGTTGCTTCACGTGATCTGAGGATTCAGAATCACACAAACCATTCGATATGAATTCACAATGAAGTATGTCAGACACTGTTGATATGTTTTGGATTCTGTTTTCCTTTTATTGATCCTGTGGCTTAGCTGCTAAACTGTATAGTTCTTAGCTTTTTCACAAAGACAATTTAAAAAAACCCCTAAATTTTGTGGGATTGTTTCAGAATCTCAGCAAGATTTTTCAAAAACCAGCTGTGGTATTGTTTATTTCATGAAGAGAACAAGTCACTTGTTGTTTTCTACTCATATGCATCAAACCAGCCCCTTAAAAATGGGTCTGAGATCTTTATTAGCCCTACAGCTCTTGTGTGACTCAGAATCTGGCCTGATCCTTTGATATTCCAATTCAGAGTCAAAGCTTTTGTGCAAGGTCTAAAAATACTGAGGCCAAAGCCCATCAATAAGTCCTCTGTTGTCAGCAGCCACTGATGAGTATCCTGGTTGTGAGTTGGACATCAGCAGAGAAATGCATCTCTGCTCCTCAGTTGTCTCCACTCACAGAAGACAGAGAGCTAACCAGAAATGCTGCATACAGTTGAGATATTGGGTGGAGGGATTGCAGCTTTAGTAGGAAAGAGGGAAGAGCTGCATTGCAAGAGAGCAGAGTGTGAAATGCTTTGTACAGCCACTGGGAAGGTGAAGGAGCAAACAGTGAAATACAGAGCAGCCCTGCTGAGGGTGTGTGTCTGAAGTATTGGCAGTGCTGGATTTTGGTTTCATCCTGCTGGATGAAAGAGGGCTAAGGAGGGGAGAGAAAAAGCCAGCTGTGTTGGGGTGGATAAGGGAAGGGTTTGGGTATGTTTGCTGCTGCTGCTGCTGGAGGTTTCTGTGCCTGATTCAAGCAGTTCTTGCGGTTTTGATTTTCGTGATTCTGTAGGCAAAAGTGGTAGCAGGACGGAAGTATCTTTGCTGCTTCAAGTTGACTCTTCTCCCAGGTGAACATGTACCTTGTTGGTATCTTGGCCAGACCTACCTTTGCTTCCACCCTGAAAGAAAAGAGAGAGAAATTATGTCCTCCAGAAAATCATGAGGAGTTATGTTTTTCTTTTTGTTTATTTGTTTGTTTGCTGCAGGAATAAGCATATGTCCTTGATATGCCCTGAAAACAATACAAAACAAGGTATTTCCCCCCC
>JAOEHY010024255.1:0-17504 GCA_025447955.1 Psilopsiagon aurifrons
TGTGTTATACCTTAGTTATTAAAGTGTTCTTATCTCAACCTGTGGGAGTTGCATTCTTTTGATTCTCCATGTAGCAAACTGCGTGGCTGATTTAGGGCTTAAACCACGACAATGCTGAAAGCCACTAGAAATGCATTTATACAATAATATGTAAAATGAGCCAAAAAGTCTGCCTAGAAAGTGTTCTGTTCTGTGTAACAGGGCTGCATACATTTTTCAGAGTCACACAAGATTTTGCTGAACAATTTCCTTTCGAGTAAAGGATCTTGCCCATCTAATTCCCAGAAAGCGCACAGGATAATTATTCCAGGGACAGATTATACAGTAAGCCCAACAGCACTAATAAAAATAGAATCATTAAAATCTATACTCATAGTTTGGCATCAATTTTTCACTTACCACAAGGTCTTGGACTGTCTCTCATTGTTTCTGTCAGAAATATTTTCTCAGGTCGCAGCAAAAAGCTTCAGCACAATCTATTTCTTCTCTTCTACAATGTGGGCTTGTAACTGCTTATCACTGCTGTAAGACTTATATGACTTTTTTACTGTTTTTATTCAAAACACACAGCTTAGAGGTTGTAACTTTATTTGCTTCAAATGGATTACCCTTTTAAGTCCTCTTTCTGTGAGCCCTGACAGGCTTTGATTTCCACAGGTGAGTTATGGTCAATTTAAAATAGAAAGACCAAAATCCTTTGAAGTTGTGGAAAAGAGAATTGCCTCCTTACGTTTGCTCTAAACAAGCATCAAAGCAACAGGAAGCACTGTTTGCTAGGTTTACTGTTCTCTATATCCTTCTCTAATGCCTTATTTTATGTGACAAGTCACTCATAGCTGAAGACACTGAGTACATCTTTAGTATATCAGAAAAAAAAGGAGCCAGGTGGAGCTGCTACTTTCTTATCTATCTCAGGGAAGATAGGATATTTTCCGAAACTGAGGTTCATTCCTTGTCTCATGCAGGAACTTGCTCATGGTAACTAGAAAGGTTCATTTTCCAGTGTCAACTTACTTGAATGTTTTTGGTTCTGTGTTATTCAGGCTGTTGCATCAAAAGAAACATTTTATTTATGACTCTTTTTTTTCATTTTTTGAGAAATATAGAACACACAACAGATCAGGGTTCAGCCAACTACTATCCTTAACAGGTAGCACAGCCCACATTCAGTAGTGTTCAGGTGTTTCGTGCATACTGCTTTCTTCCTCTGTATCAGTTCTCTCCTTAAATCAAGATCTTTTCTTTAGCACATGGATAAGACTTGGGGTTTTGGTGGTTTTTAATTGTTGGGGTTTGTTTTGTTTTGGCTTCATTTTTATCTTGATAGTCTTGTGATTGTCTGGATGCCTTATTTAATCCTTTTTTCCCTGATAGTTTTTGCTTGCCCTTTCACTCTTCTACCCCATGTTTTTTGCTTTTCAACACTTTTTTTCTGCTATTTTTCTGCTACCGTTCTCTTCCTATGTTTTTGGTCTTTCTTCAGTTTCAAGCTCATTTACTTATTTTCCTGTCCTGCCAACTGTACATTAATACTGTCTTTGTTTTTGCAAGGAAAACGAATTAATGCTGTAACTATGCTTCAGCCTGTGTATATTTGTGTGTAGGTATGTGTAAAAGTTATGTATTAGCAGTATCATCTAGTACGTATGCCATAGTACTAAAGGGCTAACGTTCATGGAATGGTCTGTGAAACATACTGAAGGAGTTTCTCCTTCAAAGGTTGCCACCAATGCCTAAATAATTCTTCTGTCTTGCCCTTTATAGGGCTTTCTGCACTCTATCAGCTATATAACCAGAGGTGCGGGGAATGAAGAGTTGCTCTGAAAAGATTGCTGAAGAAATTCAAAGAAAGTGCACAAGTTTGTGTCTTAACAGTCTAGCATTGCTTGCATTTAAATACTCATTTGCAACACTGCATGATTCTCTGGAAAATAAACTTTTCATGAAACAGAGCAGTATGGAGAGAAAGAGACAATACATGTCTCCTTGATCTTGTGCCTGCCACCATCAGAAAATTCCCCTGCCAGCTTCAAACATGACATCAAAAAGGGATTGCAGATATTTAAGGAAGGAGAGGCAATTCTTCTGTTGAAACAGAGTAGGGAAAGCACTAAAATCTTAAAGTTTAGAATTAACTGAAAGATTCTTCATTTTATTTAAAACTTGGGCGGGAGGGGGGTGTTAATGTTGTTCCTGTTTCATTGTCCTTTCAGTGTGAAGTTACGGATAGAGTGGGAAGGATGGGGTTGCACTGAACCTGTGAAAACTGGTGACAGTTCAAAAAGAAATAAATTCTTGGCAGAGATGACTTTAACAAATGTGATGCCTGACTCCTCCAGTGCCTCATGATTGCATCCTCTGTGTGAAGCATGTTCTACTTTACACTGTGCAAATTAGTTGTCTTCTCTGTAGCTTGGAATATGTAGTCGCTATTCCAAGTGATTATACTCTGCACAGCCATGAGTTAAAAGTCTCCCATTAATTAAATTGATGGTACCTATAGCAATTCTAGGAGCCAGGGAGAGAAGCACCAAAATGAAAGGTGGTGATCAGAAGGATTACAGGAAGCACACAGAGGGTAGGCGATTCACTGATCACAGCTAATAGCATTGTATTAAAATATAAGTCAGGATTTTGGATAGCTTTATGTAAATCTCACCTCTGTCTGACACCATCAGGGCCTGTAGTCTCAACCCTGCATACTTAAAATGGATGCACCAGCAAGTTATTGGCTAATGTAAGTTGAAGAACCTGCTTCTTATTTAAGTGAGTTTAAGCTGATGCCATTGGTATGCTCCCACGAAGAAAGC
Source organism: Psilopsiagon aurifrons (assembly GCA_025447955.1). Classification (NCBI taxonomy): domain Eukaryota; kingdom Metazoa; phylum Chordata; class Aves; order Psittaciformes; family Psittacidae; genus Psilopsiagon; species Psilopsiagon aurifrons. Next base: position 2,811 of record JAOEHY010024255.1, read on the forward strand.
TAGGGTCAGAGTAGACAAGTCTCAACAAAATTAATTTTTTTTTTTTTTGCAAATTCTACGAATTAGCAAAATTATGGAATACACCTCTTTAAAATGTGCCAATGAAACTGAGCATCTTAGTGAAAAAATATAGTTGGGGATTGATTACTCACACAAATGTCAATGTCAGTTGAGAACACAGAAGCCAAGCAAACAGTTGTTTGGTTTGGGTTGCATCTTATCTCTCACAAGCACCATAAAATTTGTATGATTATCCTGCTACCACCAACAGTCTAACTCCAGAAAGCCTGAACTGTACCTACAAAAATATATAGAATATACAATCTGTCTTTGTCTTTGTTTTTTTTTTTTTTTATTATTATTATTTCTTTTTTGGTACACACTCATGTCATTATACTAATAATTAACCATTTTCTAGTAAATCAGGGTTAGGTTCCTTTGCCTTTGCTAATCAGACATGTTGAAAAATTTTGTTGGAGAAGAAGATAATTAGGATGAATAGTTAGCATCTGTGATGCTTATATTTATTTAACTGTATTTACTTCCTTCATTGCTATTATGGCACCTTTTTTGGATGTCTCTTCTTGGACTTTTCTCTGTGTTCTCAATGCATCTCATTGGTTACAAAATTGTTTGAATTTCTGTTGACTCTTCAAAGTCTTGTAAGCACTGGGAGTCTCATGGGATACAGGCTACAGAGCAAAGAATAGAAAGAGATCTCCCTTGAGCTAGCTAAAGCACAGCTGACTGAAATCATTATAGTGTAGTTCAATAGGTACCTTGCTCCAATTTTCTCTAAAGACAGTGCTCATCATTCAGATACGATACACACTGATCTTTGTGCCTCAAGCAGCCCAACCTGCATTACCACAACGGGTTTTGGAATGTTATTTCTAGCCAGAGGAAAGAAGGCAACAGCAGCAAATATAGATGCCAAAGGATTCGCAGAAACTTATTTCTGAGAATGAAACCTCTAGTCTGAAGCTGAAAGTACCAAACTTCACAGGATTCACAAACTAATTTTTTAACAGTCTCTGGGATTTAGGTTCTTCAGGAGGATGAGTGATTCCAAGCAATATCTAACTTTCAAAGAAGTAATGAAGCATTCTCCTGGTGGTAGATTTTTATCTTGCTGTAAGATCTGAAGAAATGGATTTCTTTCGTGTTAGAGACATTTTTTTGCAAATGTTAAAAGGGACAGTGCTTTCCCCAGACAACTTAAATCCAGCCTTGACTCAGTTTCCTCTTATACTTTGATTCTTTTAGTTTACCGTCGGCAAATAAATGTAAATAATGTAGTAGATCAATATTTCTGAGTAAAAAGACTGAGCTTGACTGAATCTTAGTGTATTGACTTCCACATCTGATCATGCTACTTAGCTAGGTTGTTTACAATCTCTTTTATGATGGTGAGGCACAACCTGCAACTTTAGTTTTCCTTGAGACAAGCTTCAAACCATCTTTCAAGTATTAATGTAATAAAATGCTTGAAAATTAGTTTTATAAATAATCAAAATGTAAAACATATAATTACAAATATTTATGCAAGATGTGTTCAAGAAAAGAAAGACAGTGAGAAGAAGGTGTTTGGGAGGGGATGATTCTTTGCATAGAAATAAACCTCTGAGGAAAGCAAAGTCATCTTTTAATTCTATCTGGCATTACCTAGTGCCTCTCATTGTTCAGTCTGGGGCATTTTGATGAATGATAGGACTTGCATCCTACTTTTGATGAAAGAGGGATGAACTACAGAAAGACTGCTGCAAAGGTAAAGATCAGCCTCCTCTTAATGATCTTTAGATCAAGCAAGAAACAGTGGGCTTCATTCCTGATGCAGCTTCTCTGCCTGTGTCAGCCTGTACTCCAGAAGGTCCTCCTGAGCAGTAATTGCGCAGTTAGATATGCAGTCTCCTCCTCCCTCTAGAGGTTTCAACAAAACTCAGGCCAAAATAGTCTGGACAAGGCAAATGGGGAAACCTTGCAACAGAGCAAGTGCCTAAAAGTAAGATTAATAGAGGTAAAACATCTATTCCCTCCATCATAAGAAGCAGCAGAACTCCATGGTCTTTGCATTTTAAGAAAAAGTCAAAACAAATGAAGCTCAGTGGTGGAAGTAATGTGGAAGAGAGACTGTGAGTCGAACACTTGAGTCACTGATGTCATATTTGATTTATGATTGCAGTAAAAGGGCATAATGAAAAAAACACCCAAGGGGAGGAGGAGAGTGAGAGTCCAGGCAAAAGGAATGAAGGTAAAAGGATAAAGAAAGTGCAAAAAGGTTTTTATTTATTTTTTTTGTCTGCTATATACCTAGATATATTAAAAACCTCAGCAACCAGATCTGAGCTGGTCCTGCTCTGAGTGGAGGGGTTGGACCACATGAGCTCCAAAGAACCCATCCAACCTAAATAATTTCATGATGGCAATGAAACAACTGTAAAAATTCTTATCTACGTGTTAAGAACATACCACTTCTCTCTGTCCATAGTTACTCTCTAGCGATCAGCAAATCTTAATAACCTAATAACTCTTATTTTTCTTTTTATATTTAGATAGCATATTTAGGTGTGCTTTCCATTCTCTGAAGCCTGCCACTTATGTTAATATCCCCAGAAGAACAATATTATCCAGAACCTAACCTGACCTGGTCTTGTGAATAGAACTTATCCGTCTTAGAGCATAAGGACACAAGACAAATAAGTGCAGTCACTATTTCCACGTAATTAACCTGTGCCGCATATTCTTGCACAGCTGCACAAGGTTCGTGCTGAGGGAAGGTGGGAGGCGTTGTTTTTGTTTCAACCTCCTACCAAATTTGAGCAATATGGAACATATGGAACATCCTAATTTCTGGAAGTACATTAAAATCCACACCTAAATCCTTCTAAAGGTAAAGATTATGGAATATAACCCAGGGCTGTTATGGCACATTTAAAGCTAGTGGAATTGACCATGTTCTTATTTCTTCTGTATGAAAAGAATACAAAAATTGTTCTAAAAAGGTCACAAGTGCTTGTCAAGGGCACCCTGTTCTTGAAAAAGTTTTCTTTTGTCTAGTGTGAACAAAGCTGGCACCTTGGAAGGGTTGAAAACACAAGGGGCACAACAACCTCTGCACTAGAGGCTCAGCTGTTATCCTAGGTGGTATAAGAACAAAGTTGCAGGTGCAGTAAAATGCTGATATAAAGCTCCCATTTAAAGAAAGTAGCACTTGGTCACTAGGAAAGTAGTTGGCCTTGCACTGGATTTATTTTTCTGAAGAGATTTTTTATCACTTTCTGCTCCATCTTAGAAAGGGGGGTTAACGTTTCATGAAGGACATAATGAAAACCACCTAGAGGGTCATCAAACAAAGAAACTTTTAGAAGCTGCATTTAAAAATTTCCACCTCTGCTTGCCTCTAATACATGTGAATTACCTTTTTACCACCTCCTTTGGAGAAATGACAGATTTAATATGTGCTTGATCTAAGTAACTGAGGTATGTGTAACACAGGAAAGTGTGCAGGGAAATTTCTTTGAAATAAAACTGCTTTGTAGAACAGAAAATATTTGAACATAAATTTCAAAGTAAGGGTTCAGCAGATAATGGCTTTGGGCTTCGCAGGCACAGCCTACTAATAATCAGTATCGTTAACTGACACAATATTATGTGGTTATATGGAACTGAAAATAGGTACTTTTACAGTTCAGATGTTGCTTTACTTAAGGTATGCTGTGATTTCTCTGTATATTCCCTGTTCTTTAATTTATATACATATTGTTTTAAATATTAGTGGAGGGCGAGAAACAGAAAAGTTCGTTTCCAAATAATATTTACCTTTTCAGATAAAAAGCATAATTTTGCTAGCAATCTAATTTGCCCCTATAAGAACTTGGAAAAATCAAAGAAAATTTTAAATTCTCTAATCTGTAACTTCTAATGTCTCTCATATCTAATAAATCTTGAGTTTGAATTCCATTTTTCAGCCTAAGCAAACAATATTGCTTCATATTTCTGCTATATTTTTCAGGTTAAGTATCTACTGTTTGCAAACAACCAGTAAGTTGTTGATTTAATAAAGAAAGAGATTTAACATTCCTGATGTTTTCAATCCTAAAGTGAGCATTTGGATTTAGATGCCTGAATTACACTTTATGTGAAATCCTGGGAAACTGTACAGACAAGTTCAGTGTTCCAGGTCTTTGTCAGGATGTACCTACATCGCTATGACTAATCTGACTATGCTACTTCTACTCCAGTCTTGATTTACATTAAAATATTTCTGAATAGCTTATCACCAAGGATTAAGTAGTCAATATTTTCCAGTGCTGTGCTTGTTGAACCAATGGCAACCACTTTGATCAATTTTGCTTCAGAAAGTTATCAACTAATATTCATTAGAAAATTCATGAGTAAGCAATTTTGCTGCTTTTGTTTTGACTGCTTTGTTCTTGGCTGCTTTTCTACCACTGTTTATAAAACAAAAAGTTTTCACATGCTACAGAATTTGAGGCCTGAACTCTTTTCCCCAAAAGAAAAGTTAGTAAGCTGCAGGTGATGATACTTTTCACCTTGGAGAAATTTTGTTGTCTAAATTAAGTTTTTTTCAAAGAGAAGTGCTTCAGTCACAAAAATAATCATATGCTCCTATTCACATCCTAAATGATTGTTAATACAACTGCGTTCCCTTGAGGAGGTTTTTTTCCCCCGTTAGAGAATATCTATTTAATTAGTAGATGCAGCTAATCCATTTGGAACCAAACACTGCTTTTATTTGTTAGCTTCTTCAGTTACTTCAAAGAGCAAAGTTGATGTAAGGGAGAACAATCACATTTCTTGTGAGGTCCAGGTTTCCTCCACTTGCTCGTATCTACCATGGGGTCAGTGAAACTGTGGGCACAATACTGTGAGTTTGTGGTATGGTGGCCAAGTTGTGGATTAGGTAAGAGGATGGACCTCTTCCATCTTCCGTGGGGAAGCTGTGTGTGTAGTGACAGTGAATGTGCTGGTTGTGCTTCTCAGAGTAAGAGAGGGAACGGGTCAGGTGAATTCACATGGTGACTATGCCCAGGAGAAAACCTGTAATCCCCAAAGCAGGGAGAGTGACAGCCTCAGTACTGAGGAAATTTCCAGGGAAGTGGAGGGCACAGCAGACTGAGTGAGCATAAAACAAATCTGAGAGAAAGGAGCTCTCTTGTTCCAGTGCGTGTAAAAGATGGTTATAAATTTTAGGAATTTATATTGTTTTTAGTCTTTCTGGATATTTTTTCTAATTTAATTTTTCCACTTACTTCACAGCCTAATGAGATTTGGCTTTTGAGCTTAAAAGCGTTTTCTTTGGAGGACTTGTAATGAGAAAATATTAGGCAGATCCACCACAAAGTTGCAGTCAGCTCAGAGGCTTGCGCTATCTACACAACATAATACAGAGCTGTTTGTGAGCAGAAATAAACAGTTTAGTACCTTTCAAACTGCAAGGGACCACATCAGACTTGTATAAAAACTTCTGTTCCTACTTAACAAAATTACATGTCTTTCATTAAGATATTCCAAGATGCTTCCAGCTTGGTGGGTATAATGTGAACTTGTACATCCATGCACATGAAATTTAACAATAGTGTCTTTTTTCAGGACATTAAGAAATCTTTTTCCTCTTATATCTGCCAAAGGCTTCTGAGTGAAAATACTCTTTTTCTATCACAATGCCTGCAGTTATGAGTCACATGAAGCCACTGCTGAGTGTTGGAGTAAAGTTTATCTGACAGTCAGCTGCAAGGGAAAACACTGGTCCAAATACTGTACTGTCAAAATCAAGGATGCTTGCATTATGTTCATTCTTATAGCCATATTTTTTCCCACTCAAATTAGCAATGACACCCTGGGGGGAGTTCTGCTTTAAGAAAATATCACTCTTTGGGGTCTCATTATCTAGAACTAACTTTAAATCAAAACAAGCCATGTTCAGTGTGACTATTCTTGAAAGTTCTCTATGTATTCATGTGGTACAAAATAAAACAGTTCATCAATTCAGCCTTGTTATTCCTCATTAGGTCTTGTTATAACTGTACCTGCAGAACACTGCATTTCAATTTAACATTCGGAATTTTGAGCCAAGATCCCACAAAGCATTGCTTGGATGTTAATCTGCATGTGTCTGGAGATCAATTCCTTAGCTATATGAGTAATCTTCCATGGAAATCACTGAAATTACAGCATTTAAATAATCCTGTAACTCTTCTTCCTTTAACATCCATCTTTCTTCCGCTGTTTACAGGGTGCCAACAGGTAGAGGAAATATCCTTCAGTGCTGCAGTCTGAACACATTCCTGCAAATATATCTCAAGTCATGGAACAAACTGTGAAGAAGTGTTCTTGGGTGGTAGGATGGCTCCAGCTTAAACTAAGCAGATGTTCTTTCTTGGGTTTCCTGGCATGGCACCATTATAAACTGCTGCTTTGGAGCTCTAGCAAGCAGCACTGAACAGATGTGCTTAAAACTGCTACAGGCCTGATAGATCGGGCTGGCTGAGTTCTTAAAAGCGTTAAGAAGGACGTAAAGCCACTTTCCTAGTAATTTTATCAGACGTTTGTCAGGACACCTGTAAGCAAACGTGCAGCACCATCTTTGTCCTGGAGATTGCTCCCTATAGTAACTGCTAGCTGAATTTCAGAACTGTTTTGGTTGCATGGGACCTCTGGAAATCATCTGGTGTTTAAGCCAGGTCAGCTACAGCAGGTCGCCCAAGACTTCTGTGAGTTTTCGGGAAACCCAGTAGGATTTCTGAACATCTTTAAGAATGGAGATTCTGAAAACTCTCTAGGCAGCTGGTTCCAGCATTTGATGGCCTTCATAGTACAAAAGTGTTCTTAATACGTTCAGGTGCAATTTTCTGTGTTTCTTTCTTTTAGTTTAGTTTTTAGGGTTTAGGTGTTCGTGTTTCGGGTTTTTTGGTTGTGTTTTGTTTTGTTTTGTTCGTGTTTTTTTGTTTATTTTTTGTTTTGCAGTGGTGGTGTTTTTAATTACATGCCTATTGCCTCTTTTTCTGTCACTAGGCATCGCTGAGTCCGGCTCCCTCTTCCTCACTCTCAAGCATCAGACATTTATACAAATTGATACTAATACAGTTTGTATTTGTACATATCTTGTGCTATATCTCAGTCAGGTTCATCAGCACAAAGCAAAATATTCTACAACGTTGAAAACGTTAACTGAAGGAATAGTCCTATTTTGTGGCATGTTACAATTCCCTTGAACCAGGCAAAAAGGAGTTAAAAATCCATTTGCTTTAACAGTTAGATGGGCTTTTAAGAAAATTTCAAGTCTATTCTGCTGCCTCAGAGCTATTCTTCATAGCTGTGTCATTTTTTATATGCTTTTCTAATCTTTTTGCAAAGACTTACAGCGGTGGAGACAAGAACACTTTTCCAGTCAATATTTACTATCGGTGCTTCAAAATCATTACTGCTGTTGAGGTCCAGCATCTCCTTTCATACATTTTTAGGCCTGTTATTGTCTGTCCTACCAATACAACTTTCCTTAAACCACAATAGCATGTCAATGTATTTGTTTATTTGAAAAGCATATCTTTTTCATATGTTTTCTTCCTTGATACTTCATATAACTTTTATTTCTGAAGGAAATGTTTAAAAGAAATAGGGTTTCCTGAACCTGTGGGGTGGGAGTTAAACATTCATATCACTCAGTGCTTAAACTATAATTTAGCTTAAGACAAGACTAATCAAATCAAGTAGGCAACTGTGTGAAAATTCGGTTGAGATGCTAAAAATTCTATTTTAGCTATTTGCAAACACTACACTTGCTCAGGGCTGAGCTATCTGTACATGAATGTATGTGTGTTATCAGCCAGACTTCTATATGGTAACAACTCCTGAAAGATTGCCTTCCTGCAGTTGCCATTATTATGACAACTATATTTTTATATATATATAAATATTTATTTGTAATGTTCTGCAGGATGTATTATTTAGGAAATTGCCTTGTAGATTTACAAATGTCCTATTTGCATTTCAAGGGACTCTATGCTGAAGTAAAGATTACAGCTTATTTCATGAATGCTATTTTCAGAGACCAGGCAAAAGTGTCAGATAGTATTATTTTAAATACTCAAGAGTTCCCCAACATGCAGGAAGTTGCGTGTGTGGGAGTCTACTGCAAGAGAAACAAGGAGAACAGATGTGTAGACTGAACGAAAATAGAGGATGTCTTCAAAGGAGAAGAAATTCACCCCGTATTTTGGAGCTAAAACAGCCCTTAAATACTTCCAATACCAAGAATAACTCTTATACCAAAAATTTTTGTGTCTAGAAGACACTGCTTTAGACAACAGGAAGTACCTTTCTTAAATGAAATATCATTGCTCCTAAAGCATATATAATTAAAGGGAAAGTTTTGATTCTAACAAAAAGGTACAGAATGGCACAAGTAGGAAGTGTAACAGCGGTGTTAAGAGGGCAGACATTGCTTTTTGAGAACACCAACAGCATCATTACTGTTGCTTCTGTTGATTTTGCACTTGACACCAGAAGGACAGCTTGTGAAAAGTAAAATTGCTCCTGGCTTTTTGAAGCCTGTGTTAGAAAGCAGGGACATCACAAAAGAGCTAGAACTGTTTCACATTATGCATACATGAATTCAAACAATACAAGTAGAGCAATTGCAAGACATAATCCAGCCAGCTGAAAAGCTGTATCTTAACTATACATTTCTAGCTGAGGCATTCCAGTCAACAAGCTTTTAGCTAGAGGCTACTGTGCCTCAAAACAGAACATTTTCCAACATTCGTTTTGAAAAATAGACCTTTGGGAGCTACTTTTTTAGATACTTCATGATTTAAATAAGGCAGCTTGTAAAGGGACATCTATTGCCCCAAGATTTGCCTATCCTCACAAAAGACAGAGCTGCTCTATTTAGGAAACTGGAGCCTTTGTCAGATTATGTGAGTGGTACATAATTTAACCTTTCAACAGCATATTTTAAATCATACACATAAAAATAGCTGTACAGTCAATGCAGAGCATTCACATTGCTTCTAAAGTCATTTTTATATCTGTTTTTCTTTTATTCTGCTTTCTGTAGACACTAATCTTGATTTAAAGACATACAAAACACCTGATTTGAAATCAATGGTAAAATTGTTTTAATCACATCATTAATCCTTCCATAGTAATTTTGGCTTGGGAATAAAATGGTGAGGTGTCCACCTCAGTTCTTATACATCTACCAGAGGCACCTGAGTAAGCAGCATGGTAGACATAAACAAAAAGAAGAAAAAAAATCTTCCATGAAATGTTGACTTTAGTACATTTTTATACCCAGTAAAAGCTGATAGTACAGACCATCCTGTACTTAGTCTCTCTTTGCAGATAATAATCTTCTTTATATGTTCTAATACAGACAGTTTGGGCGGACTTCTTTCTTAAAGTTAGTTCTTATAAGGTAGAGGATGCCCTTATATTAACTTTCTAGCTCAGATGAGGAGCTTACTTTTTAAGTCAACATATAAAGTGTCCTTGCTCGCAGTGCTTTGCTGCTGCATGCATTGCACTATTTTAAGAGGTAATTAAACCAGAAGATGCACACTCCAACTACTAACACTAGTCTAAATTGACACCATGTTATTATAAACAAAATCGTTTGACACAGTAGTCTGTCTGCACCAGCTGCTTTGTTCTACAAAACTGCTCAAGTTGGGCTGCATGTACAGATAATGCAGCTAATGTAAATATAGCCAGTTTGTCTAAATAATAATTCCTTCCCATGGAATATTTCTACCTCTGAGCTCTTAACATTTATATCAGTGTGAAATCTTTATTAGTTCCACAAGGGATTTCCTTAATAGAGATAAAGAAATTCTTCTCTGTGAAAGGACTACAGGCAGAGAGAACACAATTTTGGTCTTAAAGAAGCTTTAAACACAAAATAAAAGAGCACCAGTCTGTACTGGTCATAAAAGTGGGAGCTGAAAGTATTTTGAATGGCGTTTATTGAAGATGCAAGTAATAGTACCGTATTTACTTCTCAAAATTCAAATATGCTTTCAAAGAAAAGAAATTTAAGGAATGAGAAATCAGGGACAGACAGTCACTTGTTGATGGATCTCATATATTTATTTTTTCTTACATGTCTCACCACTCTCTGATTTCATTGGATATATAAACTCTTATGTTTCCATGATTCTGCCCTGCGTATCAGTGGATGGCAAAATTTGAAGTTCCCTAGAAAAAAGTCAAATCATCAGCAAAAATATTTAGAATTCAATACATGACATAGTGTTTTACCTTAAGAGAGAAAGCAGATTAAGCATAAATATGCAGAAGGTGATCTCTATCTTACTCATGACATAATTATTTTTACAACTTGTATGATACTGTCCGAGTTAACCTAATTGTATATGCTTCCTCTTCCAGATCAGATATGAGAATTGATTAGTTAATGCCTTTCAGCACCTTGAAAAATACTTGGGACTTATTTTCTACCTTTCATTATAAGAATTTCCAGCTATTGAAGATTGTTTGTGTGATGCAGTGGGTTCTTCAGTACTTGATGAACTTGAAGGACTTAATTCTCATTATTATTTTATCATACCTCCAAATCCATCAGCAATATTGAATCTTAATCACTTCTGGGACATACAAAAAGATCTTTCCTAAAGCTGTAAAGGAATGCTAGGTAATGCATGGATCTTCCATAAAGCACCTGCTGGAGATTCACTGTTATTGCTCTTTAATATCCCCTGCACTGACAAAGCCTCTCTGGCTGCTCTTGCTAGTCGCATGCATGAGGTCAGCAGCTGCTCACTCTGCTGAAGGGGAGCTTTTCTGCCCCTCCGCAAGAAGTCAAGCTAAAATACGATCAGAAGGAAATTAGAATACCTGACTGGGTGAAATCAAGGATTTTGGATACAGAACAAAACTGCAAAGCGCTGTGTTGCTTTCACGGTAAAAGTCAATCCAGCTGTGTCACAATTAAAGAAAGGACTGAAATCAGTCATGCTAGCTATAAAACATAATGGACATGTAAGAGATGCTTATAATTTTAGTTAGCACAAGGGGCGTAAAAACATTAAAAAACAGGATTTTGGGAGAGCTTTCATCTGGATATTTTCCATTTCAATACTGTTGGATTACATGATAAAGCTTATCTGCACATCCACAGAGGAACAGACAGACAACAGCAGGAAAGGAAGCCCAAACAGTACCCTGCTGTGCTACTCCTAGGCATGCCCCAGGGGCCATCAGCCAAAAGCCCATCTGCAGAAGCGCAGAAGAGCACAGGGATGCACAATGGCAGGAGAATTCAAATTCAGTACAACCTTGTCCAGGCACCCCCCCAGGTGAGACATCACACTGTCCCAGGAGAGACATCACCTCCAGCATTCTGGTGTGAAACTCATCCCCATGAGTCGTGGGGAGCAGCTGCCCAGGCACCTTTTGGACTAATGGAGTTGCTGTTTATATATACATATATGTTTTCTCACTTGGTGGACTTCCACCCTGCTTATTATTAGAGGGGAGCAGGATGAGGCCACTGGTGTTGTCTGTGTCCATGTGGGTACTCAGAGTTTCTCTCTGATCAGTGTGGACAACCTTGCCTACATGTATATATGTAGCGCATATGTGTGCTTTTGTGCACATGCCTCCTGGGAATGTCTTCAGTATTGATAGAGGTAGACCTGGGGACATGGAGCAGCAGCAGCCTTACCCCTCCTGGGCTGATGAATCCAGCCTGATATATTTACTTTTAACAAGTGCCTTTTCTTCTTTCTGCTGATAGCAACACAGAAGTTAGATCATGAATATAGTTAGACTGAACTCTAAGGTATTATATATAAAAAGTATTTATTATGACATAAACCATGATACCTTGGTTTAATATTAGGAAATTTCTTATCTTGTGAAAAATAATAATAAAAGAACCAAACCCCAATACCTTGATCCTTATCTTTCATGAAAGAAGACAGGGAATCAAAGGAAGTATAGCCCCTCCAAATGTTGTTTGTAATGAAGTTTGACACTCAAGAGTAAAGCTACTCCAACTCTGGATAAGATTCCCTTTTTTTAAAAAAATCCCAAACAAATCCTAAGAAAAAGTATATCATTGAGGGGTAGATCCTGAAAATACACAACGTGCTCAACTTACACCCTAATGAAAGGATCTAGGAAAAATCAGGATGATTTCAAAGCTCACCCAGGAGTGATATCCCAGGGAAGATAATCGAAGACTGGGATCAGTGACAGTTAACCTGACTTGCTGTTTTACAGTAAGTTTTGGTTCCAATTACACTGAGGAATGGAACCTGAATGTTTTCATCAGTCAGATTTGTAGTGCTTTTCTCATATCAATATCATTGTGGGGATATGAAATATGGCAAGATATGCAACATAACTCCAACTGCCACTAAATATGTTAAAACTCTCTTCAGTAGACCAATATGAACAGGAAGTATTTTTACAGTAAAATGTTTTTTTCTAAAAATCCATTTGAAATACATACTATCAATTTTATTACATAACCTGTATGCTATAGTGCTACATCCCTGAAGACAACAGGAGCTTGTAAAGAAATAGCACATTTAAGATGACTAAACTTTAATTCCCATTAACAGAAGAGATAAAATAGGAATAGGTGGCAGAATGGGTGGATTAAGAAAATAGCCATTTATATTTGGAAACTTAGTTTAACTTAAACTTTATTAAGTAATTTCTCAGGCTTCGCTCTTTTTATTTGTAATCAGCAAAGAATGTCATTTACACTTAGAGAAATTTAGGGTATTTTTGTGGTAAAGGTTATAAGTGTGTAAGAGTTTTCAGGGTAGGTGTTTGAGTTGCTTCTGAGCTCCTCAGTACGGAATCACCTCTTACAGGAGTCTGTAATAAAATGATCTTAAGGTGGCTGTACTGTTTGAAATCAGACAACTAAAAGGAGGCCTGTAACGTGCTCTTTTAGCAGTGCAACAAGGCACAGCTCCCTTCCTTCAAGATGGCAATCAATTTTATCTACCATTACACATATTAAGAGATTTTTAGTTTTGTAAAAAATGAAAGCAGGAAAAACAGGCCCTGAGGATTTTACCTTATGTGTATAATAAATGGATATGCTGTTATGGAATAGCTACCTCCTAATAGTCACATTGTATTTAACATGGGAAGAGAAAATGTGATAGCATGTGGAAACTGTATACTAATATTGTTTCAAAATCAGGTTTTTGAGAAGGATTGATTAGGTTAAGCTGTAATAAAAAGGTAACTGATAGATTTCACATAAGTCAACTGAGTAATATGGCTGGCGTAAAAGATGATGGTAATCTGAATACAAGCACAATTCTATATTGCCAAATACAGTTAATAAAATGCACAGAAAATGAATTAATAAAGAATAAAATTATATTTAAGGGTAAGTCTATCAAATAATTTTTCCCAGGCTGGTGTTCACAAAGTCTGCTTATTGTTTTCCAGCAAAGCAAAGCACTAGAAACTCTGGGAAAGTGGAAATGGGTTAAAATCACTGGTTGATTTGATACGCCACTCTCTGATTTTTCTCCTGTGCTGTTACCAGCAGAATACTAAGCCATGGGTTTGGCTTGACAGTTTTCTGTTCCTTATCTCTAGTGAAACTCATGTCCATTGAGCTAGAAAGAAGAGTAACAATATGACTATAAAAAATAAATATGTAAAGTATGGGGGAAATTAATATCATGGTAAATTGGTCTGGAGACAGAAAACAGAAGAAATTCTGCTAGTAGTTCTCAAACGGATTTGGCAGCATCTTTATATTATGCACCACTGCTCATCCATACTTTTACCCATTTTCCATGTATTGTTTCAAAATCTTGCTATGCACTATATATCTGTCTCCCAGTTCATAGCAGAAATTATATTATAAGAGTATGTATAGCTGATTCAGCCCACTATGACCTGGATTTTACCAGAACAGAGAGCTATTATTAACTTGGAATTTAAGGAGAAAAAAAGACAGAAGGAATAAATGGCAAATTTGAAGCTTGAAAAGGCAAGAAAAGGGGATCAGAACTGAAGGATTAAGGTTTTCATTGCAGTTGCTCTTCAGTATGTCTTGTAGAACAAAGCATTTTAGGATTCACATTGGTCTCAACATCACAGTTTGCAGTAAGATCAGAATCACTCTATTGTTTCCGGAAGGAAATCTACCTTATTTCCCTCAGAATGATGAGTCAAAATATGGAAAATGTGAATGTATTCTCCTGCCAGGTCTTACAGACATTTTTCCCACTGTCAGTTGCTGTAGGAAGATAAAAATTAACAAGCTGGCACCAAAATATTGAGGGGCAGAGCAGCTGCAGGCCACTGGGCTTATTCTCATGTAACACATTTGGATTTCAGTGAGCAGAGAACACTCCTGAGCTGCAGACCTGTGGACTGAGAAAAGGAAAGGTAGGTCCCAGTTCACTTTCTCTTGTCATAGTTCTGCTTCTCAGCCACTATAAGTAGCAGCTTCCTTTTGAGTACAGTGCACTTGGAAAGCAAAACAAAACAAAAAAGAACTAGTAAAACTTCTATTTCTAATCTCTCAAGTACTGCTAACCTCTAGCTTTTAGGCAGCTTAAGCCAGCATCTCCCCAAACAGAAAATGATTGCCAGGTGTCGTGGTTTAAGCCATAAATCAGCCACGCAGTTTGTTCACTCACTTCCCCCTTCTTCTTCCCTCTGCTCCTG
>JAOEHY010024256.1:0-14285 GCA_025447955.1 Psilopsiagon aurifrons
CCACAAGTCAAAAACACAGTGCTGCACCAACTACTAAGAAGGAGAAAAATAACTGCTACTGCTGAACCCATGACACATGCCTCTTTAGAGTCCATGTCAGCTTGTACACTGTACATGGACTCCAGGGATGACAGATGTATGTGATGACTGACACACATGTTATAGTGTGACTGTGTCCTTTTGGAGAAGTAGTGTTTAACTATAATGTAATCTGCTTCTTGAAGAAAAATTGCTGGAAGACCTAAAGCAGTTCTTTCTGCTCAAGAATACATGCATTGCTTCATTGAAGTTCTTTTTCAAGAGCAGCCCTAAAAAAGCTTGCAAAATTGAGTGTTTAAATTTAATCATCCCCAATGTTTGCTTTCATAATGAGTTGCTATTTGGGTTAGATACAAGCACCTTTTAGTCAGAGAATGCAGTGTTTCCTACAGCAGGAACAAGTTTTTCTTGGAGTATTAAGAACAGCTTAACCTACTTGGGATTAAAAAAGAAAAATGATAATTTAGGGAATAAAGTGCTGGAGAATAAAATTCTCTCCTTTGCAGGCTGTCCTCTCCACACTTGTGGTTATAGTTAGTGGAAGAGCTTGCCACCAGCAGTGTTCAGAGCGCTGCAAGGCCTGTTGGCTCTGTATTGGCTCTTAATTAATGACCCCCATTCTTACAGCTGCAGCGACCTTCTGTGATGTGGCTATACCAGCAGAAAACAATGGAGTTATTTATTTCCAGCTGTATCTGTCAGATGAAAAAAGGACGTGAATTTGTGCCAGAGGGTTGTTGTTGGCTGCAGCATGGCCATTTATGTGAGTTTGTGGCAAAGAGAGCATCATTTATAAGATCTAGAGGTCTGAGGACAAATGGTTAAGCTGTCTTCAAATGCAACATGCTGGGTTTTTCTCAAGCACACTGTGTAAGTGAAGCCCAGTTGGCCAATTCTGGCTACAAACAGCTGCATTGTTTGAAAAAAAAGTTCAAGTCCCCATAATGGAAGACTTGAAATGAAATGGAATTCAGCCTTTGCAAATGGTCAAGCTGTATTAATCTCATGCTTACTAATCTCTTTCAACAAAGCCAGCGTATACCTCTGCTTTTCTGCTGAAGCCACTCAAGGTGTATCTGATGGCTGTGCCACCAGCAGTGGATAGTGGTTAAATTCTTCCTTTTGCCATGAGCTGTAAGTGCTTATAGGACATCATCAGAGCTGTGACGCTTTGATTCTGAACTGCTTCCTCCAAGCTCAACTAATTTCTCTAAGGTAACCTGTCAGTTGCCTCCCACATAGGCCAAGTACTTAATGTGCAGCATGAGGACAGCTTCTCTGAGGAATTGTCTTCTGTAACTAATGTATTGTGTAACCCAGTATGTTTTACATGCCTTAATTCGATTTTTATGCTTAACACTGAACTTTTTTTTCTGTCTACATTAAAAGTATCACTGATTGTTTAAAAACATTTTGAAGTTAGACTTACAGAATCATAAAATGGTTAGGGGTAGAAAGGACCTTAAGATCCTTTCCAACCTTAATCATTCCATGGTTAGAAAGGGGCTTAAGTAAAAATGTCAAATGCAAGAAACACAATGTGTTACAACACTTAACTTTACAAGCAGGTCTCTCAGCAGGCTTGGGCTGGAACATTTGCTAACCTCAGGCTGTTGTTTTTCTTCCTGAAGTCCAGTAACACCTGTTTAACTCTGGTTTTGACTGTAGCCAGTGAAAACTAGGCAAAACTGGGGGGGTTGTATGTCTACTGAATAATTAAACATCAAGAAATGTGAACTTCTTTGAACCACCTTATGTGGGGAGAAGTTGACATAGTACTATTGATTTTGGCTCTGATCAAGTGCTTTTGCCTAACCCTGGCATAATGGTTGGAAGTGAGAACTGTATTTGCCTGAGAAAGAGCAAGGTCATACGCACATGCTTGTATTTGCGCGTGAACATTCACATGCATGCACCTGCACTTACATATGTAGACAGACTTTTTCTAGAAACTGAGATACTCTTGCCGTGGTTCAGCCCAGCACATGTTCCAGAGGATTTGCCAGCTCTTGCATATGGGTTTGGGTGGAAATATGTGTGCATTGTCCTGCCATTGTTTTAAGTTCCAGAGTGATCCCATTGTTTGAGCGGGATCTTGATCAGAGGCAATACTGAGTGAGCGAAGAGTGATTTGGAACATGTTGCAATTAATTATTGCTTTTTTTCTCTCTTATGACTATTCAGTTTTTATGAATATTTAACAGAATCTTTGCCTAGCTTTGTTAAGTGCCTTACTGGGCAAAAATAGCCAGAAGTGTTGTTAGCCTTTCCAACAGGAAGCGTGGCCATGTATTGTGTACCTGCCAAAGCACTGCAGGAGTTATTACAAGGAAGGCAACCAAATCCTACCACACTCATCAGAAACGGGTATCAAATTCCACAAACTTCTGTTACTGATCAGCAGTATCAGAAGCTGGTTCACATGTGCTCTGTGCACCTTTACAAATACTGCCAGAAATGGACCTCTGCAGCTGTTTGTGTTTTAGCCCTGATTTCATAGCTTTGCACATGCTGGAGAAACCAAGATGAGTGCCTACAGCCAGTTTCTACGGCCACAGGGAAGGACTCTTATACTATGCCACAATGTAAATAAGGCCACAAACACAGAGAAGTCATTCTGCTTCTGGTAGTTGGTTTGTGATTTTCTTGCCAGACAGATCATGTGCTGCTTGGGGCTGACCTTCCAGAGAAGTCCTGTAGTTGGAGCTTGCTGGTTCCTGTTGGAATACCTACATGTTCCCGTAGCCCTCACCTTCTCTTTGCTGTGCGAGAGAGGGGATTGAATTGTCCAGCCTCTCCCTCTAATCTTCCCTGTCTTCCTTTTCCCTCTTCCCCCCTGTAATTTTCCCAAATGAAATAACTGGTTGTTGCTTTACACTGTTGAAAACTGTTCTTGGTTTCTGGCTTGATGTTGTCCTAGAAAGAGATCACACTTTGAAAGCAAAATGCTGTTAGTGAAACACTAATAGAGAGCATGATATTCAGTACATGGTAGCACTTCTCTAGGGAGTAAAATTTTAAGTTATAAAGTATGGGACAATTTGAGTAAGGATGTGATCATTTAATGCTGTTTGGAGTCATATGAAGATGATAGACAGTACACATGTCTAAGAACTGTTCAGCATTTGTACTGTCAGTGGTTCAATACTGACATAGAAGGAAAACCATCATGCAACCAAGAGCAAATGCTTGTCAGATGGTTGTTTTGAGATTTACTCAGCATTCAGATTATGGGCAAAGTTGATTCAGTGTTGAGATCACAGTGTGTCCATGCATTTTCTGTGTCAATACCCTGCACTTTTGGCAGTCCCCTTGAGACTTCTAGTAATTTCTGATATAAAGACTCAATAGCACCAGTGTCACTTAAATACCTTCTCAAACCTGTGCTACTCTTGCGCTAAGGATTATTTATTGCAGGGATCTGCTCACATCCATGGAGTCATTCATGCGTGAGTGGGAAATCTTGTGCTGGAAGGTACATGGTCCTCTTGGTTTCATGACACTTTTTCCCTCTTTCGTCAGCAGATGGATGTCAAAAATTATGGTTTAAATGTGGGAAAAGTAGGCAGGTGAAAATAAACAAATGCTTTTTTGCTGTTTTGTGCCAAGCAGGGATAAGAATTCCCTCCTTAAGCTTGCTGGCAAAGAAGGACAGGAATAAGAAATGAGGGCATTTTATTTGCAGGACCACAGCTAGGCTGTACAGGGGGTTGAGGAGTGAGGGTTTCAGGACCTTCAAACTCTTCTGGATGAGGTGGTTTTTCCCTTTATGCCCATCTGGTATCCAGGACAACCTGCATGCAGGGACTCACAGGGGGAAGAAACTTTCAGGCTCTAAACTGGCAACTTTGCCATCATACGCACCATGTGATATATACCTTTCTTCTCTCTACTTGCGCGGTTTTTTTAATCACATAGGTGGGGGCTGAGAAAAGAACTCCTAAATCTGAACAGAAGTAACTCAAACACATAACTATTATGGGAGCCTGAGCATGGCAATGTCTCTCCTTACATCTTTATGTGTCACACGAGAGTCCAGCTCTGGAGACAGTGAGTGCTCTTCAGACAGCTGTATGTCACACTCAGCTCAGAGAAATTCACCGTGAAATGATTATCAAGTCTAAGCCAAAACCTGAAAAATCCATACAAATATAGCTTTTTCTTTTTTTTATTATTATTATTCACCACCGACTTGAAGTGCCAAATAGATACTTTCCACTAAACTCATAGTAGTACTTGACTTGGAAGCACAGGATCACCTCCTAAAATTCATTATGTATCAGTAAGGACTAAAATAACTTGACTGGGAAAAAAAATGTAAAATCTAGCTTTTAAAGCAGCACTGTTCTGTAGGTTGTGCTGATTATTGCTTTGTGCTGCAGGACTGTGAGTTTTGGCACACAGTGTCACATACCAAATTCCCAAAATAAAATGCTACATGATATTCTAAGAGCTCCTCGGAAGCTTTAAAAAGGAGTTTGTCCACTGAGTGGGTATCTCTTCTGGTGAAGCCAAATGATGCAGCAGGAATGGTTTAAGAGGAGAAAACTTTAAACAGCAGATAATTAGTTATTTTAAATAAGCATGAGGAGGGAAAAAAGGAAACCTTCCATCAGTTTTGTGTTTGTAGAAGTTGTCAGCAATTCTGCTTTGATTTTAAAGGATTTACAGCTATATGTTTGAATAGCTAAAACATCTGTTCAGCAACGTTGTGAAATCGTCGTGATCGGAGCCCTTGATAAGGGGAACTACTGAGTGATTGGCTCATACCAGCTCTACAGGCAGCAAGGGCTGTACACTCAGTGGTCACCACTCGCCTTTCCTCCTCCTGGTCAGAGGGAAACGTAGGAGACAGCTTCTATTTTATGCGCGTTTTTCCTTTGAGATGCAGAGAGCAGGAAGTGCCTAGGAAATGGTTTGTGACAGAAACCTGGAATTGTAAATAGGAGAGAGGAGGAGGAGAGCTCATGGGTGCAGTTTGTGAAAGTTGAAATACTGGTACTACAGCAGCAGAGGAAACCCAAAGTTCTGTAACAGCAAGCAAGTCCTAGGCCATCCTGATGGAAGGAGAAACGGTACCTGAGTCCAGGAGAGCAGCCAGCAAAGCCACGCAGATTGCTCTTGGGATCTTTGTGAGTGGCACTGTTGTGCTTGGCACTGCGCTTTTCTTGGGTAAGTGAAAAGGTTGAGGCTAACCTCAATGCAACCCCTCCCCAGCCTGACTTCTTGATGCCAGTGTTTGCGCTCCAGTCATGGAAACATTTTCATGAAAATCTCAGTCTCTTCTTCTTTTCTTCTCATTTTATATTTATGCTGAAATGGAAATGTGTCAGGAGAAGGATTTGGTGTGGGAACTCTAGAGGTAGAGGATGCAATGTGAGCTCATGTAACTTTCTGAATGCTGAGTTTATGTTTGGATACTCAGTTGAATGTGTTCTAGCCAGAATTGACTTCTTTCACAAAACAGGGAGAAATGGGTGAAACTATGCATGTCACTAATGCTGGTTTCGAATGCACAGATTTTGACCAATGTGGAATAATACTCTCTGTTTCCCGAAAATGAATCTGTAGTGCACACATTTCGTGGAATCTTTTGGGTTTTCCTTCATTTGGTTTTCATTTAGGGCTTGACTAAAGTTCCTGTAGAAGGCTTCAATAGTGCATATGCTTGCACATTTTTTAGATCTTTCTCTTCTTCTATGATGAATTGCAAAGTCGGCTTTGCGAAAATCATACAGAGTGGGTCCAGGATAAGATTAAAACATTTTGATCAGATTCATAAGCTGTAACTGGATGAGTTAGAGAAGGAATTAGTTTTAATTTTCCAGGATTTGGAATCATCTGTAGATTGGTTTTGTTGGAGTATCGCATGGAAACATACATCTACACCTATAAAATGATGTGAAGAAGTATAAACAAGCCCAGAGCCACCAAGCAGAAAAAAGAAGAGAAAGCAGTGTTATATCTTGTAAGAACTTTCAGAGGCAGATACTGTCTGAGAATAATTCAGCTCAACTCTTTGTTTCTTTGGACCAACAAAGATTTCCCTGGACTGAAGGGAATTTAATCTCTAACCATTCTTTTGATTGTCTCCAATGCTTTATAATTTTGTGATCTTGTTTAAAAGGTCTGTTTTACTTATCATCACAACAGAGAAAATCATGCTAGGTTCTATGTAAAATACTTAAAGCACCAGGGTTGCAATTAGTTGGTGTTTTTCTGTTCTAGAACAAAATCTCCGAACATAGTTTGCCAGAGATAGAATTGTTTTATCCATAGACCAGACATGAAAATTCAAGCAAATATATTAATTCTTTGACATACTTTCTAAGTGTGCTGAGGTCTATTCCATAGCCAGTGTCAGAATTTTCATTGGCATGACTGCTAAGAAAATAAAAATGCTGGCCGTGGGTCAACAAAAATGTTTGTAGGATTTGTTTGGGAATTGTCCAAGGTTTTCAACCAAAAGAATAAAGGAAAAAAAGTTAAATTATTTTGGCTCAACATTTTATCAATGCAATGTTTCATAGTTTCATTTTGACACTGTGTTTTGTTTTAAGTTTGAGTTTAACTCTTTTTTAGATTTGCTAAGCTGCAGTAAAGGAGACTGTTATTACTGGTCATGTGAAATATTTCAGGCACCTCAAAATGACTTCTTCAGTTTTCATTTAATTTACAAAACTTGCTGTTTCTGGTACACCTGAAATGATTTCCCTTCAATTTCCCAGACTGGGGAGTGGCATGTAGCCTTCTCCTGCTTCTCTTGTTTTTCTTCTCATGAGTTCCTTCAACTCTAAGAAGGAATCTGAGAGAATTACGTATTTTTATTTACTGTTGCTCAGTCTTTCCAGCTGTAGCCGTACTGTGACTCCAGCAAGGAGCTACCAGAGGAGTCACTTGGCGTCAGGCTGAGTCCTGCCTGTAGCTCTCTGGATGGTGGTGTGGGCTGTAGCAGGAGAGGAGCCACCTCCTGCTTGGGAGCCAGGATCAGAGCAAAAGGAAGCAATTCATTCTCCAGTTCACCTGAGCAGGAAAGAAGTCAGCCAACTTTGAACTTCAGTTCAGTAGCCTCTCCTCCTGACTTGGTAGACTCTGAATTTCTCAGATTATAGGACAATCCGCACTATTTGCTTCTGCATGTTGGTGTTTTCCCTTCCCAGATTTTTTAGGGGAATTTAACTACAATATGTATTTGCTTAAGAATCTGGAAACAGGTTTATAAAGGAAGAAGCTGGGACACTGAGTGTTATAACAACTGCAGGTAATAATGTATTGGTTAGTTCTCTTAACAGCAACAAAAAGGTACAAGACAAAACCAAGTCAAAATTTTCAATCAATGTTAGCTGTTCATTGAAAGGTAAATGTTACTGCCAAAGAATTGTTTTTAGTTTGCTCTAATGGTGATGTTGTAAATGGAACAAAACCAATTGAAATGGTATTTTGATTTTGTTAATAAGTATCAAAACTATGAGGGCTACTTCAGATTCTCTACTGATTCTTTTTCGTTCTCCCTCACTTCCCACTAAGTGCAAAAAAATTAAATGGTGTCTGGGATTTCCCCTCCTTTCTCTGCTTTGTCAAGAAAAAAAATGTAGCAAATTTTCAAGACCTGGATGGGTTGTAAAAGACTAACTTTAAAAAAGGGGCAAGGCAAGTTGGGAGGAGAGCAACACTTAATTAATAGGCATATTATCCATTATTTGTGGTTCATGTGGCTCAAAATCATATTTTGGACACCTCCACTTCTCTTATTTTTTACTATTCTTCAATCTTTATATGCTTCAAAATCTCATGTATTTCTTGGCTAATTTACAAATGGGTTTCACTGTGTTCATACAAGCTTCAGTAAAGTTATCCAGAAATAGTTTTACATTCTCAGTTTCTGAGAAAGCTGAGTGTAATCCAGCCATTTCTGTCATTAATTGTCATTAAAGCTATGAGGCTGGAAGAGATCAAACTCTTAATTTGTTTTTTTAATAGTAAAATTTTCCTGTGCTGAAATACCATTTCACATTTTCCTATCCCTTTTGAGCAGTATATAACCACAAGAGAAACTGCTTTATAATTATCAGTGCTGGTGAAATTATGATAACTTGATATGTTACGTTGTTTTTAATTTATTTTTTATTTTTGCCATGGACCAAGTTATTAATATAATTAATATAATTAGACCTTTCTTTGTCTACTGAGCATGTTTACTAAGTCTTATTTCATCTACCCCTTGGGAGTCTCCCATCCTCATCCAAAGTATCAATTATCTGCATATTTGCTGCCTGACAACAGTGCCTGCAGTTAAGCTTCTGTGGCAGCTGTAATACAAATTTTTAAACGATGGGCAAAATTAACTGACAGTTTCATAGTTCTCATCAACAAAGGTTTTGGGAGTAAATGCAGTTACAATACATTTGGGAGACAATTCAGAGAGAAACTGCGCTGTGCTTTATAAACCATAGCTATCCCTATGTCCATTGCTAACTGGTGGATTCCAGGCTGGAATAAGGGGACCCTGAAAGTATCCTGTTGGTGCTGGGTTATGCTGGTGGGGCTATGCAGCATGGTGCTGCTAGGGAGTGTGAGCCCCACAGCTCAGGGGGAGCTGTAGATACCCTGTGGAAGGTGGCTAGATCACTCCATGTTCACTGCCAGCTGTGGAAGTTGCATTTCTGAAGGATCGTAGTGACAATGATTAATTGCCTGCATTGTATCACTGAGTAAGGCTGAAATATGGTGCCAGGTGCTGTGCAAACCATATGCTGAGAGACAGCCCTTGCTCCATCCTGCGTACAAGCAAAGGCAGAGAAATGAGGCACAGTAGGGCAAAAATTTTTGTTACATGGTGCAGTATTTACTTAATATGCTTTGTAACTGTTTTTAAGCAATGTAGTCAGAGATGCATCGGGGCCAGAGCTTGCATGGACATTTGAATGATCTAGTACACAATATTTGGCTGTGATGGTCAAAATTCAGTGCAAATGGTCTCACAATGGTTTTCCATTTTGCAGTTAGCCAAGGTATTATAAAGTTTCAGCAGAAGCAACAGTACTGTTTGACCCCAGAATGCATTGAAGCTGGTAAGCAACAATTTTATCTTCTCTATTGTATCACAATTGTAGTACATTAATGAGATAATTATCCTGTTTAGTTTTTCTCATGATGCATTTTGCTCAGAAATCTTCATTAATAATGAGGGTAAAAAAACCCAACAAAGTTTTTAGAAAGTCACTATTTAAGTTACAAAAGATCTGTTTATATTCTGCAATTGAAATTAACATTTTAAAATGGTTTAACTCCGTCCTACCCAGGTTAGCTCAAAATTTCCCATAGGGTTTATTTATTTTTTGACTAAAAGCAAAATATTGGGTGACTTGACCTTCAGGTGTATCTTGGTGTTTCCTTCCCAGTAGTCAGAAAACTAGCAAGTGAATTGCTAAGCACAGAAATGCTTTAGGGCTAGATCTTGCACAGATTTGCACAATTGTAATGTGGCAACTGTGACTTAAAATATGCTAATTCCCTATCAGCAGGCTTTTTTCCTCACACAGGGATGCATGTGGTAACCTTCATAGAGCTGGGACATCTATTAGTATGAAATGTGAACTAAAGGGACCAGGATTGGTAGGACCTGAGAGACACCAATTTTGCACTGATCAGTTTTGAGAGTTTTCCTCACACTAAATCAATGAGTCTTATAATTAAGTATAAAGTGCAAATAGTAGTTACTACCTCTGGAAATCTGCCCCTAGAGTTATTTTATTGGGAAAAAAATCTTGTGAATGTATAAGAGTATTTATTTCCATTATGAGCCATTTTAAGCTGATATTGTGAGGTCCTTGGCATGTGTTTGAAACCCTGACAAAATCTGTGGGACTCTGTAAATAGCAAAATTCACAGATCTCAGCATTACCAGGATGTTTTTTGTCATTCTGCTTCCACTCTCTGCTGCACTGATGATGCTCTTGGTCACCATAGGTGCCATGCTCTGCAGCTGATTCTTGAATGAGTGCAAATACCTAAGGTGAGATGACTAATCAAAACACTACCACTGCCAAAAACCCAACCAAAACAATTGTAGGGGCTTTATCATAAGCTTCACAACAACAACAAGAAGTCAGTTATAAGTTTAAATCTGAATTGTCTTTCTTCTTCGCCCATACACACAAAATAACATGGAATTTTGGGTAGGCTCGGCAGGAGCTGGGATTTTAACCCGAGCAGACTTGGACACCGGCCTGTTCTAGCTCAAAGTACACTGGTTAGTGACTACATAGTATCTCAAGGCCTGAGCCTTGCCCTGCTGAATAGCTTTTCATGAGAGAGAGAAAATTACTAAGGACCAAAATGTCTTCAATGTAGTCAGTTTGAGAGTTTCTAATGTGAGAAGGAGAATTGCAGCTGAGACATAGAAATACTGTAGGAAGATTTACTCTAAGTGTATGAAGAAGCTACTGCATGCTAGAAATAATACCATATAATCTGTAAAAGTTATGTGAATTCCTGCTAGGGATTTTAATCAGTTATTTGGCTAAATCTTGAAACACGTGTCATTCAGCCAAAAAATGTCCAGTATCCACATATTCCGTGTTGCTTAACCCATGTAGATTTATGGCACAGTCACTATAATGCATGAAAGGGCTTATGATTTTAAGCTAAAAGAGGGTAGACTGACACTAGATATAAGGAAGAAATATTCTACTAGGAGGGTGGTAAAATACTGGAACATGTTGCTCCAGGAGGTGGTGGATGTGTCACCATTGGGGACATTCAAGGCCAGGCTGGATGTGGTTCTGGGCAACATGGTCTAGTTGAAGATGTCCTGCTCATTGCAGGCGCGTTGGACTAGGTGACCTCTGAAGGTCCCTTCCAACCTAGACCATCTTATGATTCTATGATTAGATACTCAAAAACTAATAAGTCTCTATGTTGTCAGACTGATCTCTCTTACCTGTCTCACCTGCAATAGCAACTAGTGAGGATGCAGTCACAAAATGGAGCTGAAAATACTACAATTATCTTTTCCAGTGAATGGTAGATGAGAATTTATTTGCTTCCTATGCAGCTATTCAGCTTAAGGTAAACAGTGCTTAATTTCTGGAATGCTAGTTACAATCTGATTGATACGTATGCTACTAAATTCCTCAGGCAATTAATTCTATCATGGCAACAATGAAGAACCTGTCTTCAGGTGTCTGGCTCCAGCAGTTCACATTCCTGCAGTGGTTCCATGGTCACTGCTGTACAGCAGTCAGGAGACATTCATTTGACATATTTTGCAGGGTTTTTTGCTTCCCATGCAGGTGGTGTTGGGTGCTAGAGAAGCTGGGTGGTATTTTTGACACTATTAAAAAAATTACAGAGATCAGGGCAAACATCAGTCCCAGCACAGGCAAGGCGTAGCTTGCAAATGAGGTCAGCATCATGCTGCAGAGACTGGTAGATATTAATACTCGTTTCTGGAATGTGGCCTTGTGGAATTCTCTGTTTAGGAAAAACTGTTCCACAGAATCTGTGTGGTGTCTTTTCTACAGCTGCTGGCATCCTAAGCAAGATAAATCAATCTGTAGATCCGTGTGAGAATTTTTATCGATTTGCATGTGATGGCTGGATATATAATCACCCTATTCCTGAAGACATGTCAAACTATGGTGTTTATCCTTGGCTGAGACACAACGTAGACCTCAAACTAAAGGGTAAGTATGTCATTACTGAAATTGGTTGGTTGCCCTGTTACTGTAACTTGTTAATGGTCTCATTTTGAAATGAATGAAAGCTCTAAGCTTCTTTCTGATCATTAGGTAATATCCAACAGCCCAACTTGATGCTCTCTTTTAAATATATTCTTGTTGGTTTCTTATTGAAAGTAGCATTGAGACAAAGTGAATTATAACAGAATCAGAATTTGGGAGGAAGAATACAGCTCCTCAAAACCCTGCCAGTTAAGAACAGAGGGACAAAAAGATGTTCCTTATACCAAAATAAAAGGCTAGGGGATTTGAAATTTTTCTATCTTGCAGTAGATGGGTAGAACAGAGTGCAGGAGCATAGCACTCACATTTAAGATTGTCGCAGATCTAGACAAACATCAGGCTAGGAGAACTCTATGTCTGTAACAGTGGCCAATAGCAGGAAAAAAATACAATAAGGCAAAACCAGAGTGATATTTTCCAGTACACTTACCTAGCTCTTGGCAGGAGGCAATTTACAGATTTCCGGAGACAGAGGTTTTTTGGGTATTGAGTTTCCTTCACGTTGCAGTTTAAGCTGCCATTGAAGTACCTGAGCTATCATCAGGGAAACAGAATGCTGCTTAAGAATGCATGTCTGGAGGAAAAAATAGCCCTGGGGTGGAAATGTGTAGGAAGAGAGGTATTTTAATGTGTGTGTGACTTGACTTTGTGCTATACTTTGCGCTATACTTTGCAGCAAGGCCAAAGGCTTCATCAGGAAGCCGCGCAGGCCAGCTGGGGAGAAAGGGTGATGATTACTGTTAAGTAGGAAAATCTGGCAGGGTTTATATACTTATAATCTTCACTAAAAGCGAGTCATGCATAAAAAGGGAGATGTGCAAGATTTTATTATTGTTGGTGGTTCGCTTGAGCATTGCACACCTTGAGCACATTCTTGACATAAGAGCCTGATTTGAGCTCACCACAGAACAGAGGTCAGTTTCAGGATGCTGTGTTTAATTATAGCATTTATTTGTCTCTTAGATTTTGTACACATGTGCCTGTGTAGGCATCAAAGCCCTTTTCCACTTGCTTTCTTCAGCCATATCATATTCTATTTTTCCACCATTAAGTATTTTTAAAGCTGCATCCAGTTTCAGAATATTAATTTGGAATCTCAGCATAGAATATGATCTGATGCCTGCTGTTTTGAGTCTGCTGAAGATGTTACAGAAGGAAAGAAGTCACACAAAGGAAAAAATATTGCCAGAGCCTGTTTGACATTATGTTTTGCATTCTAATTGTTCTGCCGCCAGAATCAGGCTGTATTAGACAACTGCACATCCTGCACGAACCACAGCCACAATGAAGCCTGTCCTAATTGAATATAGAGTAGTAAGCTATGACTCATCCTTAATTTCCTCTTTTTACAGAGCCTAATCAAGGACATCACACTATGCCACATTTTTATATGGTTTTCTTGTTGCAGTCCCTTAAGAAGCTGTTAATCCATAGCTAGTAGAGTGCAAGACAAAGAAAGAAACATCTCAGGGAGAAGTATTTTCTTAATGGAAACTCTATATCAAAAAAGGGGTGTAATGAAGTGCCTGATAATAATATGTGGCCTAAACTGGTCCTTGGCATGGTAAAGGGACAAAGACGTGAAAAGTTGGGTGGTGTAGAGGAGTTGATTTAGTATAACATTTGTCATTCTCCCCTTAGCTTTCTATTTAATAAAGTTTCCAAAATACATTCTTGGTAATAAAAAAAGGATAAGAAAAAAAAGTGTTGGATGTCAGTTTTGGTACCTGAAATAACAAGGCATAACTTCAGCCTCTATGTGTATGTTTCAACTTGAGTTACCTCTATAAATTAGCTTGATACTGAGTTATTCATTTGTGGATGACCAAAAACTTGCTAACAAAAGTTTTAGCAAGATGAAGAACTCTTGCACAGGGAAACCAATATATGGCTGACCAGTCCTTGGAAGCCAATCTGATTTCTCTTTCCTAAAGAAGCCCTAGTGGAACTATATATGTCACTGTAAATGCCCCTGTTTGCCATTCAGTCCATGAAAAAAGATCCAGTCTTTAAAGAACTGATTATTGAGTAAGTTCTGTTTTACAAAATGTTTATCACATTAAAAGAAAACTATTCATCTCCAAGTGACAACATGGCTTGGCCACAAAGTCACATTTTTCATATTTGATATTCATAGAATCATAAAATAGTTAGGGTTGGAAAGGACCTTAAGATCATCTAGTTCCAACCACCCTGCCATGGGCAGGGACAACCCACACTAAACCATGCCACCAAAGGCTTTGTCCAACCTGGCATTGAACATCACCAGCGATGGAGCATTCACAACTTCCCTGGGCAACCCATTCCAGAGCCTCACCACCTTACAGTAAAGAATTTCTTCCTTATATCCAATCTAAACTTCCCCTGTTTAAGTTTGAGCCTGTTACCCCTTGTCCTATCACTACAGTCCCTAATGAAGAGTCATTCTCCAGCATCCCTATAGGCCCCCTTCAGATATTGGAAGGCTGCTATGAGGTCTCCACGCAGCCTTCTCTTCTCCAG
>JAOEHY010024257.1:0-34271 GCA_025447955.1 Psilopsiagon aurifrons
TTGTGAATGCTCCATCCCTGGTGGTGTTCAAGGCCAGGTTGGACATAGCCTTGGGTGATACGGTTTAGTGGGAGGTGCCCCTGCCCATGGCAGGGGGGTTGGAACTGATGATCTTAAGGTCCTTTCCAACCCTAACTATTCTATGAGTCTATGATTCTAAATCTCCTTTAATAAAAATAGGGATAACTATAACTTTCTACCCCTCCTCCATTTTGACTGTCTCACCTACTGCAAATATACGTCCTCTGAGGTAATAACTGTGTGCTAGCTTCTACTGGAAGTGTAACAGCACCTGCATGTGGCCAGCCTGAAGCTCCATCCACACACTACTGTGTGTCCAGCAGTGGGGAGTAGCAGTTGTACAGTATGGAGCACAACAGCAAAGCTCTGTTGTGGCACTTCCTAATAGCAGTCCTCAGGCTTCCAGTCACTTGTGGCAATTGACAGATCTGAAGAAGTGTCAGCTTATGTTGCATCTGGTATCCACTAGTTTCTTTTGGTGCCCAGTACAATCTTCATGCCTGTGAACAATACTTTCCTATTCTGTACTGATTTTTTCCCTGGTTTTAGAGAATTGCATCTCTTTAGAGTCATCAAAGAGGTGCAAAGAAGCCTAACTTCAGCTCTTTCACATGACTCTATTGGAATCACATAAAGAGCAGTGGGCCCACAGCAAACGCTTCAGGTAAGCTGCACTTTTGTGGTCCTCAAGATATCAGGTTGTTTCCAGAAAGAGAAGATAAAAAGACATGTTAGAGAGGTAGGGTGCCACCTCTTCATCATCCATGGCCAAAGGGTGAGATGCCACAGGAGAGATGGATTTTAGCACATCTCTCCTGGTTGTTACATTCACAAAGTTTAGTTGTACTTGGTACAGGCCTCCAAAGCGAAAAGCAAGCTCAAATAATTTGCAGCCTTTAAAAACATACGTAAGCATTTTCTACACTGTGGATGTTATTAAAGAAAGACAGAGCATAACTCTGTCTTGCTACTTCTAACTACTTTAACAACTGTGGTTTATATCATTAGAAATTTAATACATATATATGAATGCTGGAGCCACAGCCAAGTACTTCCAGAGTAATCCATGTTTGCAGTGTAAGCTGAAAGAACAGAAGGACTCGATGAGAATTTAAGATTCAAGCTTGGTAGGAATCAGGAGAGCTGCAGAGTTCTGCTCCCAAAATGGGACAGAGAAATAGAGAATAAAAGGGTGACAGGAGGGAGGAGGGGAAAAGTTACACATTCTGAATGTTGGAACATTTCTAAATTGGCCAGTACCACGTCTGATGAACACAGGACTAGCTCACTCTCTTAACAGTACAATGAAGCTGGGTTATTTTCTGCACAACTCAATTAAAACCTTTTATTGATGTCCCTTCCCTCTTCCCTCTTTCTTATTCTTCTTTCTTTATCCTCTAAACACCTGCAGAAGACACCCTTTCTGAAATATGTGAGGCCACATCCTTAGCTCGTCTAAATCTGTGTGATTTCAATGAAATCAGTGCACTTGCACTGACTGACACCAGCTGAATGTATTACAGTTCACATTAAGTCTTGCCTTGAGTGACTGACCGTTTCCCTATGGCCTTCTAGTCCCTGATCTTGCACTGGTTCATACAAAAGATGCAGCTTCTAAAATCTTTCACTTCTCCTGCCACATCTCTCATATTCCTATCTCTTCAGATCACTGTCAAGTTCAAGCTTTTCATCCTCACTACTGAGGCCCTGTGCAATTCTTGCACTGTCTATATC
Source organism: Psilopsiagon aurifrons (assembly GCA_025447955.1). Classification (NCBI taxonomy): domain Eukaryota; kingdom Metazoa; phylum Chordata; class Aves; order Psittaciformes; family Psittacidae; genus Psilopsiagon; species Psilopsiagon aurifrons. Next base: position 1,756 of record JAOEHY010024257.1, read on the forward strand.
AATTCATGTTCCTGCTTCCAAACTCAATTCAGTCTTCCACTGCCATGTCCCCTCTCATCATTACAGAAGACTGTCTTCTCATGCAACAAATGCCCTGAGTTACTCCTGAAAACAATTTCAAGCACAAAAACTCTCAGCACTTTCCTCTATGAAGCTTTTAGAAATTTTACCATGCATCTAGTGTAAAATATGCACATGAAATCTTTGTGTTTGACACAAGCTTGCCTGTCCCCAGAAACATGGTATGACATTTTCTCTTATGCCAGTATAGTACAGGATATACTGTGCTTAAGAAAAAAGAATGCTTTAAGCCCTACCATGCATTTACTTCACAATGTGCATGCATGTAACAGGTGTATGCATTATAGGTGTATGCACACATGCACATGCATATACACATATACACATTTTACATGCATAAATGCATAGCTCTGTGTGTGTGTGTGTGTGTGTGTGTATGGTTTAAGTAGAGATAGGAAAAGAAAACCTCTCCTGTGAAGAACTTATCTTTTAAATGTGACAAAGTCAAGTTTCAGGGAAAAATACCTACCACACCAGTTTAACTTTTTTATTTGATATCTCATTTGCATTACGCACGTTGCTGTTTCCCAACAGCCACTGGTCCTATTTAGTGGACTAATTGCTCATAGACAGAAACTGCATGGACAGTTCTTAAGGAGCAACTTGGATGAGAAGGAGGCAAGGAGTAACTCACTGAACAGCAGGACTGCCTCAAGAGAAGAGTGGATAGCTTGCTCTGTGGGAGCATCACACGGGACAGCACACTGGCGCCAGGAGAGGAAGAAAGAAGACAGACATGGAATACCTGACAAGAAAGAAGGATAAAGAAGTGAAGAAAAGGTGGACAGAGTACACTAAGGGCAGGGAAAGACAAGATGGGCCAGGTTGACTCATTAAAGGAGAAAGTTGCTAGTGAAAGGAATAAAGGAAGGCACTGGCAATGCTGGAACAAGGATTAAAGCAGTGGTATCAGCTGACTTCTGGAGGTACTCAGAGGTGGTGATGAGGCCAGGGCAAAAGAAGTTACAGCAACTTGAGCCAGTGAAGAATAACTCTGCAAGAGTCTGTACAGAAAGAAACTTGACAAGTGTTTTGTAGGTGGTAGGAGGGAGGATTTAAAAGGCACAATAATACACAAAAGGAGATCAAGAGGATGATGTATACAGAATTGTATTGAGAAAGGCTGGGGTAAAAAGTTAAATGTCTGATCTTCAGAAGAAAAGATGAAAGAATGAAATCAATCAAAAGAAGAGAATATATTGGGTTTCCTCGCATCCTCTACTCTTCTCCAAGGAGCTTTTTAGAAAAATGAAGAGGACAATGAGGAGTCCAGCAAACCACAGCAAAGCTAGCAAACCCGCCATTCATGTTTGCAGCACTTTCAACTGCAGAATTCCAGGGAAATGGATTCTCAGTAGCTGAACACAAGAGTAAGCAGAGGAAAAAAACCTTTCTCTTTATACCAAAACTTTTTGAGGTTTTCTGTGGCAACAGTAAATCTTCATGTGCCCATGACAGCTGGGCTCCTGTGCTGCCAGCAACTTCGACAGAACTTGAAGGTGTTGTGCTTTGGACACGCACAGAAGTTTTTGTTTGTATTCTGTCTGGCAGGTAAGGATATGCCCCACACATTGGCAGAAAAGTGCTCTACGTGGAATCTGGGGAAGAATGAGCCTGACCACTGTGAAATTGTAAACTATAACGCAAGAGATGCCCATCCCAGCTTCTCTTGTCGTTCCTGACCTCAGTTTTTATGTCACTGTTAACAGCACAAAATGTCCCAGCAGTAGAATTGATATCTAACTGACAGCAGTTCAGTTAGGAGACTTGACACAAACCCCTTCCCTGCTCAGTTGGCAAGTATTCTTTCCTTACCAGGCTGCAGGAGGTCAGCAAGATGTACTCACTGATTTGACTACACACCTCAATTTTTTATTCACACTGATGGCAGCTTAACGACTGCATGCCCTGACACTGCTTTTTCCTCATCATGGTCTCCTTTTTAATTTTTAATTTATTCAATATCAATCCCTACACTTAGAAAATCGAAAACTTCTTTCTCTGAAAGCAGCAAAACATCCTGGGAGCAAAGTCAATTCAAATCCATTACTTTTAATATTCAGGCATTGATCTGAGAGAAAAGATATTTTTAAATGACTGTGCCAGATTTCAAGACTATACAAGCTATTGAAACAATGGCCTGAATTTGTGCTATGCAGGAATACATGATCACTGAACAAAAAATGCTCTCTTTTTTGCTGCTGAAGACCATGTAATAAAACTTGCCTTGGAGGAGCACCTGAAGCATGAAAGTAACTGTCTGTGCACTGTGAAAACTCTGCCTCTCACAACGGTGTCAATTTTATAAAGGGGATAAGGTCCTGATATGCACATTTTTGTGGGCACAAACCCCACCAGTGAAATGCATCTCAGTAACGGGGAGCTAAGCAGCAGGCTGCAATGTGTAATCAATAATCTAACTCTTGTGCGATGCCTAGTAGCACTTTACAAAGGAAAGGAGAGCCCTCCTTACATCAGAAACTGAAGCATATGGTGATGGAGTGACATTTGACATTTCCAAAGTCACTGGGGAGGCGAGTGGTGATCTATGAACAGGTGCCAGGACTTGTGAGATTCAGAACACTGTTCTTAGATACTGACAGATACTGTCCTGTTTAGTAGCTTAGGGCCTGAACTGTCACTGCCAGTAATCATGTAGAAATTCCCACTCAGCTAGTCTTTTGAACAGCTGTCAGCTTACTGTGTCCACTGATGGTGGAATTTTTCTCACCAGATCCCTGAATGTTATGTTCTGCTCTGCCATAGATTTACTTTGGGTACATCCTTTGGGATTCTGGGTTATGACTCCTTATTTTCCACTTGGCATTCAGGTAGCTGCTCATTTCAGCTGTTGCAATGTAAACCTTAAACTGCCTCTGCTAACAAACAAGCTTAATTCAGATTCACACCAGGGTAACAGAGGTTAGCAGCTGGCTGTTTGCACCTCACTTTTGATCTGCAAAGGGGGGATAACACCGCTTCTTCACTACACTCCATCGGGTTTCAGTAATTGGTGTTTGAGGTTGTTGGAATAGTAAACTGTTGCTTATTAGCAATGAATCAGAGACAGAGGGTAGGTAAGAACTTTCTAATAGCCAGGAGGTGGCTGATCTCTTCTCCCAGGTAATAGTACAAAAGGTAAAAGTTTCAAGCTGCAACAGGTTTCCCAGGGCAGTGGTGGAATCACTGTCCCTGGATGTGTTCAAAGCCTGTGTGATGAGGCTCTTAGAGACATTGTTTAGTGGTGGTCTTGGCAGTCCTGGAGTAATGGTTGGACTTCATGATTTTAAAGGTCTTTTCCAATCTAGCTGATTCTATGATTCTATATTCTGGAGACTGTTCATGGAAACTGTGCACAGCTTCCTACTTTATATCCTTTTTGGCAGTTATCATATATACACAGCAAGATACTAAAATCCCTTCCATTTTATACAAAAGGAATACATCTTCTAAATTGATGGACACACCAGGATAGTTTGTAAGCAAGAAATCAGTACATACATATCACAAGTACTTTCTCTGAGCATCAGAGAAGTCCCAGAATGTGGAAGCAGAGGCAGGAAAAAATCTCAAGATGAACAAAACAAAAACGATTGTTTTTTTGGTGCCAAGTAAAAATTCCAAACCAAACCAGAAAAAAACAGGGCCATATTCAGTAGAAAAGGGCTGTAATCACCCAATCCATGTGAAAAAGGTTGCCAAGTTATTGTACATGGTATTAAAATCCAACTATGTTGACATTATTTTTCCACTTCTGCCAAAAAATAAACAAGCTCTGCACTTGCCTTTGGCTATATGGCTTTTCCAGCCTATGCAGATTTCTCAAGATAAAAATTCAGGAGTAGATAAAAATTCTCTTCGGTAGACACAGATTACAGTAAGATGCTGCTACCTGCCTATCACTTCTTGCCAGTGCTGTTAATGCCATTTACTATCCTGAAAATTGGTTTATGTAAACAGCTCACCTATCATTTTAATTATGTGCTTCAAGACAGGTTAGAGATCATAAACACTACAGCTAAGAATGATTTCTGCATTAGGAGTATCAGATGGTAAGGTAACATGGCAAACATTATTTCAGATCTAACGGTTAAGCACGATTAGTCCTATCTTAGGAAATATGATAAGAGCTCTGATACCAAACAACAACCTGCTGTTTTGCATCTTGAGCCTACAGCATAAAAGATGCTTCCCTCTGATACAACAACAGTGGCTGTACCAGAAGTCTCATGCTTTAGTGATGAGCTCAAGAGTCTTGGAATTTGTTCCTCATTCTAACGTTGACCAGCTGTGCAATTTCAGATGGGTCACCTCTCTGTCGAGCTTCAGCCTCTCTAAGCTGAGCATGATTCTGCAGTCAGGCTGAATAGTGGATGTGCAAATAAGAAGAAAAGAACAACCTGGAGAACAGAATGGAAAATTATTCTGACACAGTGTTGCAAGCTGTTTTGTCAGCAAGAGATGGACCACTGCAAATACCTAATAAACATGCAGAGAATTGCTCTTAAATTTGAACAGAGCTGATCTTTCTCTATGTCCTTCTCCGTCTTTTAACCTGTACCCTGGAGACATTTGGATTTACAGGGCAAAGTGCTTGAGATGTTCTCTTGCTGAAAATGTGTCTACTCATAAACTTAACTTGAAACCACATATAGCACTGACTCACTTTTGCCAGCATGTAATAACCCTGTCCAATACTACAGTCAAGATTGGCACAGAGATAAAATTATGAAGCTGCCACTCACACAGTACCTTGAGCTGCTAGGTTGAATAGTATGGTGTGTCATGGATTGCTAGTATGCATTAGTTACTGTTTACTTTCTAAGTTTACAGCTGTTTACTACATGAATGACACATTTGGATAGCATGACAACAAAGTGGTTAATATTCCCGATGAAGAATTCAATAAGGCTTAGAAAAAGAAATTAAAAATCTCATCCTTCAGTCTTTTGCAGATCGATCTTTGTGGAGCATTCCAGAGGTTTTGGGAACCTCAGCAGTGACATTTCCCTTTTCCCCCTGTTTATTGGCTTAGCACTGCGTGATTCCTGTTGTTCTGAAATATCTCACAGCAGAGGAAGAAGGCTGTCTCAGCTAAAGGGATAAAAATAAGTGTTATGAAAATCTCCTTTCTGTGGTTTAATTATTTAATTAGTGCAGGTCTGGCTTTAATTGAGACAAAATGTGAGCCCACGAGTACTCAGAGAGTGGAGAATTTTATTGCACAGCCTGGAGCCAGAGCGTTACAAAAGAGTTAAAGTCTAAAAACAAAGAGGTGAGAACTAGCAGAAGGTGCCAGTTTTATTAAGTAGATATGTTGATGGTAACGGGAAGAAAGGGCAAGACTTGCTGTCCAGTGAAACACAACAACTCCCATAATGTATTCTGCACATCATATCATTCAAGCCTCTAATATTTCATTCATTGATTTTATTGTCAAATGAAAAGGCGCTTGTTCCAAGTGGCATTTAGCGTGACAGATGGGGAGAGACCCACACTTCATTACTGGCAGTTTGCTCACTGGATAATGTTGACATTATCTGGGTAGGAAGCAAAAAGAGTGCAAAAGTCTACCAGTCCTATTATTTAGAAGTCTCTTTGGTTCTCTTCCTGTAAACTGATGGGCTTTTCAGCTGGTTAGACTGCAGCATGCCTCACATGTCATCTGCATCTGTGAAAAAGCATTGCTCAAACTTCTCACATAGGTGCTTTGAGATATGCTCTATTAGCTTAGGATTCAACTTCTGTGTTGACCGCTCTTTTCTGATATAGGAAGAGAGAAGATGAGAAGTGTAGGAACTATTAAATTTTCTGGTGTCTAGTTTTAAGGAAATATTCTGCATTTGGCTTACAAAACACAGAGGAGATCCATATATATTCAACTGAGTGCATCCTCTTTAAGTCCCAGTAACAAATATCGCCAGAGAAGCCTTGGAAGTCTATTTACTGATACTCAATAGCTACAAATGGTCGCATCAATTGAGAGGAAAAGAAGAACTCAGGGCTCCTTTAAGCCACAGGAATAAATGTATGGAAAAGTCAAACTGAAAAGAAGGAAATGCATATGTGCATGGGAATTCAAAAAGCACCCCAGAATAACCTGCCTATTCCCAAATCCACCTAGTAGAGGCTAAAAATGAATTCTGAAACAATGTTGGTGGGAAAAGCACTCCAAACCTTGCTCTCTTTGGAAGGAACTAGAGGAGAATGCAAAAAGTAAAAGTGGTTTCTGGAAAAAAATCCAGAACTTTCCCTCTTACAGAATTATCCCCTGCAGCGAATGACTGGCTTATGATCATCCCTGCTTATTCTCCCTCTCTTTCTAGCCTTGTTTATTTTTCATTCCTAATGCACAGCATCATGGCCTCACCAAGAAGCAGCCTGGAGCCACATGGCACAGACAGGTACATTTTTAAGCAACAGAAGTTGGTTCAAATGCTTAAAGGCTGAAGAAGAACAGGCCCTCCCTTTTCTGGCCATGTGCTCCTTCTTCTATATAAGTACTTAAAACATAGCACTAGCACCCTACAAACTCTCCTTCATACTCTTTCTCCTGTAATGAGGTCAACTTGTTTGGATCTTCCAAAAAGTTAGGTGCAAAATGGATTTAGGCTGCAAATAGGTGTCAGTTGTCTGGCTTGACCAAATGACAGCATCTGCAGGCAGGCATGGCAGCAGATTTTAAGTTGCCTGTGTGCTGTGGTTAAAAGCAGCAGCTTGGAAAAACTTTTATGAACCACTTTGTTAGTTACGTGCATAAACTCTAACTGGATTTAAATTTAAACAGTGTCTCTTTGTTAATCAGAGCCTAATTTAAGTGCCCTGCTTTTTAAAGTGATTTTATAATAAGGTTTAGCATGCAAGCTTTCCTTCAAAAATACCAAAGAATCAAAACAATCAGCTCAAATACTGAAAATGTCTAGACAAGATAAACCATACTTCCACAATGAGAGGCATGAAAGTATTAAGAATTCTGAGGACATCAAAATGCAGTGAACCAGCTGTGCAACCACTGCAGGAAAGCATGCAAAGGGCAGGAAGTTACAGTATCAGTTAATCCCCTTAATCTCTATTAATGCATGGAGTGTAAGCATCATTTCTTTTATGAAGCAGTAAAACGTTGTTATGAGTTTTGAATCTATCTTGCATCTCAATGAATCTGGTAATCAAAAGGCTAAGTACAGCAAGTCAAATATGAGAAAATTTCCCTTTACTTATTTTCCTCTTCAGCAGTCCAGGGACAAGATGGAAAACAGCATAAAAATTGAAAGCTGTAAAATGGGCTGGGCTAACTCCTTACCTCACAACCACAGAGGTTAGATGACACACTGTACTTCCTCTTAAAAAAGGGAACAACCTTATGAAATAAATAAGAAAATTACCCACAACCTATCTGTATGATAAGCCTCTTTTTTCTAAAAAAAGGTAATGCAACAAAAAAAAAGCCAAACAAAAAATGGGCTTCACCTTCTGTCTTCCTTGTGGAGAAGAAAAAGAATCCCTCACCAACCAGATGACCACAACACAAACCAGCTCATAGCCCCTTGTACTGGAAACTGATGTCACCTTTTTGTCAGTCATGCTGCAGATCTATTAAGCACCATAATAAATACAAATTACAATAGAAACACATTTAATACTTTGGCAAATTAAAAATGGTTTGCCTTTCAAGTACTGAAAAATAGCAACGAATTAATATGCATTTGCAGATCAGAAAAGCAATAAATCAAAGAAAGGGTGATGTAGATGACAATTTTGGCTGTGTATTGGGAAGATCAGTAAGACCCAGTTAAATCTAGTGATGAAATCTTGGCTTCTATTGGATTTAATGCTGTGAGAATTAATTCAGACCTCAATCACATAAATGCTATACAAGCAAGCACACTAATTTGAGAAATTATCACCCCATAGCAAGAGTCGCTGCCTACCTAGTTCATCTCAGTGTACAGCCATCTGGAATTAGCTGCAGTCCTCTTCATTGGCCCTCTGTAATGACTGTATGGAGAGAGGGACAATGAGTCTCCATAAAATCTGTTAATGCAGCTCACGGAAAAGTAATGAAGAGATGCTGGAAATAATTTCTTAAATCACTCCAACCAAAATTGTCAGAATGTCAATTTATGTCTCCAAAAGCATCCAGTAAATGGGACATTTACAGTTAACCTATCTTAACCTCTAGAAAAGGTAAATCCTTTGTTAGCACTGAGGACAGACCCTAAAACTCACAGATTGGTGAAAGTTTCCCTTCTGTATCTCACTTCAGCTTCCACCTCTACGCTTTTAAAAGTCAAAATTGAGCTTTCTCTAGGATTCTTTCCTAGAGGTGCACAAATATTGTACTCACTCATAAAATCCAACTGTGTAGTCCCAGACAGACCTGTCTAGGATTTATTCTTCACAAACAAAAGATAATGTAGGTGGCTCTGAATAACTCTTGTGAAATCATATAAGCACAGACTTCTTTTCTTTTTCCAAATGCACCCTAATTAACTCTTATTTTAGTCCATCCAGTCCCAGCCTCCTTCTATTACGGTGTCCCCCTGGGGCATTTCTTAACTTCCCACTTCATTAGTGCTGCTTTTAGCTTGGATCTACACTTCTTCCCTATCATGCCCTAAGGGTTTTCAGAAATGAACTTCTTTTTCACAAGGCTGTTTTATTTCTAACTTGTACGTTTTTCTCTCTGTGTTCAATACCGCAAAATATGGATTGTCAACTGCGCTCTGCAAACTGGCATAAGAAATGTAGGGATCATTTTCAGTGGTACATGCATACTCAAAGCAACAAGAGTAAAAGAACAACACCCCCTCTACAACATGTGAAATACCAGTTTCTTTCCTGCTAGAATAAGATAAGACCTTCTGACTGAATTTTTAAAGCTCTTATTCTGTCACTTAGGCTCAGCCCATTAATTGCATGAGGAAACAAACTCCAAGGAACAGATCAAATTCTGGGACAGCCTTCCATTTGTTATCATCACATGAAGAGGAACTCAGCTTCTGCCTTTCCATGAAAGGAAAATAAACAATTTCCCATTTAAGCTTATAAGATCACTGCTGCAGGAAGAGTAATGTGTAAGTATGCATGCACTGATGGAAAGGAAGATTTATGTATGATGTGACTTAAGACACAAAGGCATTAAAAAGAGATCATTATCTGTTTTGGAGGTGGAGAAAAGCTCTCTATATATCATTATCAGATTCTGATCAGCTCTAGAAATTGAGAAGTACTAATGTTATTTCATTTCGCAGCAGATGGGAAGGTTCACCCCTCAGAAAGACTGAATGAGGACTGACTCAACAGCAATCATAAATTATTAACAAATTTGAAGGATTTTTCCCCTCCTCTTTTTTTCCAAGTCCTTTAAGCTAATTTTATATCTAATGCAAAGACAGATCTGAGGCAGTAATTATCAAGCAGGTATGACAGGATTAAGTAAATGCTCTATGACAAGACAATGCTGGGCTTCTCTGACTGAACCACTACATAAATTATTTGTGGTCAGGATTAACGTATTTAATTAAATCATCTTTGTGTAGATAAAACATGAAAATTATTTTTTAAATTGCTGGAAGAGAGAAAAACAGCTTCCCTTTGTTTGCTTTTTACAATCTATTATTGAGTCTGTAGTTCAAAACCCCAAATGATCAAAACAGCAGTGACTCACTGGCAAGAGCATTAGGATAAATCGACATACTTTGAAAGTTATCTCCTTGCATACTCCTCTCCCCAGTCAAGATGACTGCATGCTATACAAATGCATTACTGGAACAAGGACAGCTTCCAGACCAGAAAGGCAGTGTCCCACTGTGGTCTGAGTTTACACACAGGAATTCTCCTTAATGTGAAGTTGTGAGTCACTTCAGTGAGCTCTTAGTAAACATTAGCAGTCTGCTAGTGGGCTCTGAGAGAGAAAAGGGATTGTCAATCTTTTGTTTTACAAAACATCAGCAGGAAGTAAGGAAAGCCTTGCTATTTAAGCAAAGAAGAAGCACGTGCGGAACAAAGGATTTTGTGCCTCCTCAGAAAAACAAGTGGAGAGTGGAACAGAAATAGCTCTTTCTCCTGAGACTGTTCTCTGCACTGCCAGAAGGCAGAAGCAATATTGTGGACAGAGTTGCTCAGTTAAGGTCAGTAGGTCCTCTACCTCTCTTACTGCCCACATCAGTAACTGTGAGACACTGCTGGCCTAGGACAGGAGAACTGAGGCAGATGCACCCAGAGTTTTTTTGACTGTACTGCTGAACATCTGAAGCTGTGACAGAGCTCAGGCAGACAGAAGTTTATTTGCTGCCATGAAAACATCTTTTGAGGTCATATTAAGCAAACTGTTCCTACAAATAAACATCTGAGCTTAATCTGCCTTCATTTGGCTGCAGAATTGAATGAAACAATCTAGTTGGCGGATAAATGCAAGGATTTGCACTTAATTTCTAGTGCAAAAATCTCTAGCCACTGTCAACTAGGATGGAAAGACTTCAAGCTATTGCTTGCTATTTGGACTAGTATTTTGGCTGGACGAAAATTCAGTGGGAAAGAACTGAGTTGGTTATTAATGCAAATCCTTAGTAACCCCCTTCAGAAGATAAAGGTGTTGCCATTTTACATACTGGATATCCACTACTTATATGCAGTAAGCAAATCAACCCTTGACTTTTTTTTCTTTCTTTTAATTGCGAACTGTATCAAAAAGTAGAAAAAAAGTAATTCGTGCAAAATCATTACAGATCCATCAAATAAAAACGTACCATGAATTGATTTTTAAGTCTACCAAACCTTGTCAGAGTCCCTTTGAATGACAGCAAAGAGGGAAAATCTACCTCTAGTCAAACTTTATTATTCCCTCTGGTGCACAGAAGGCAAAATAAATAATTTTCTGAAGGGGAAAAGAAAGAAAGCTAGATAAAAAAAAATATGTATTTTTTTACTATTATTATTTCTTCTCAACACTACCATTTGTGAAACAGCATATGCATTCTTTATTTGCAAGGATAGCAAGAACAGGCAACAAATGTCCTATGCAAACAGCCAGTAAGTGGAAAGTCTATGTGAATGTATGTGCAAGAAAAAACATGGCCTAACATTTAGTAATTTCAGCGAGCTTCGAATAGCTATCCACATGCTCATGTGCACATCTAGCAGGCTAGATGGACATTGCTGAACAATGTAACAAAGACAGCAGCTCCTTTTAATAATTCTTATGATTTCTGGATATACTGTATTAGTAAGGCACTGCGAATGAGAGAGACTAACATAATAAACATGCCTGCAACTCAATCATATACAAATGCAGGGGGAAGGGGGGGAAGGAAACAAGCATATGGAAATGCTAATGGAAATTAATTGAATTCTATATTAGGATTATAAAGTGGAGGTCTGAAGAAAGCTGTAAGGTATATGATACTGCAAATATTAAAATGTTTCCACAGTATAATCCAATAGTGATTTAAATACCTACAGCAGCTTTCTTGAGAAGTTTGATGTATTTCTTTCTGGACCACTTAACAATCATGAGCTGCTGCTCAATTTCCTTTCCCATCATTACTTACTGTCAATAAATGTGTGTGTGTGTGTGTGTGTTAAATTTAATTTTTCTCCTTTGTAATTAGTCTGGGTCTACCTGCCTGACATATTAACTGATTCTACAGTCTCACATTTGTGACACCGAATGATTTCCATGGTGACAGATTGAGACACACTCTTGAATGAGACTGGTAAGTGGGTCATAACTGACTGGAAAAGGGAGAGAAAAACCCAACCCTCTTTTACAAATGCTTGTTTTGGTTAGGCTAATCAATAATTAAGGGAAGACAATGTCTAAGAAAAAAAATTCCAAACCTGTACAGTTAAATTTACTCGGGAGCTGATCACCATAAGGGGTTGTGACGAAGCTTTTGAAGTTATTTGGGTAATGGAGATTTTCAGAATATGTCAGTCACTTTTTTGAAGACTCACTTATTTGACTCGTAACTTCAGACTTAGTTCAGTACATAACTTAGTTCAATGACTGTTGCAGCAGCTTTGATCGTTAAATTCAGTCTAGATTTGACACTACAGAATCTCTCGTCCATGTCCCTCTGCACATGGAATTTGCTCTTTTCTCTGGTTTATTTCAATTTATCAACTTTGATTTGTACTTTAGATCATACTTGAGGAATGAAACAACATCACATGTATCTGGGTCTGGATTAAAATTTGATGTCTTCTGCTGCACGGGCACCTGTGTCCTCAGATGCTATCTGTCAAGGGTGCTCCAGTGAACACCAGCACCATCAAGTCCCCAAAACACAGCACTGCTGGCTTTGAAGGATAGCTGAATAAAACATACTCAACGGGGTGATCCTGGATGTCAGCAATAGCAGCTGCTGTGGTTCCTGATAAAATGGATTCAGTCGTGTGAGAGAGTGTAACAGGGAGCTGAAGACCCTACGTTTACACACACTGACTTGAAAGAGTCAATACAGGGATACATCAAGCAGGTATGACTCCTTTTATGTCATGGAGCCATTCCAACCTGTAGCAGGTCAGAACTTGGCTAAATTTATTCTAAAGAAGAATGAAGCATTTTTCATGTGTTTTCTCATAAAAACACCGGCTGTTGGCTTTGCTGCTGATTAACAACCTCCCACTTCCCTGTTCTGGGCAAGTTGCTGAGGAAAGCTGTCAGACCAAGAACAGGATTGCTGGCAAGCTATCCTCTGGCCAAGGCACGCTCCATAAAACACGCAGCTGTGTAGGAGAGGCTTTGCCATTTGGGAAACTGGGCTTCATGAATTCTAATCCATAGCAGCCCAAGTTTAGTTCTGTAGATGAGCAAGCTAAATTAAAACTAACAACTTCCCTAAATGCAAAAGGATCCAACCACTATTTTTGAACTGATACCAGGATGGCATAGCAGGATATGTAAATCGATGCTTGATCGCTGTGAGAGTACATCTAATCTGATATTTTTATAGGAAGAAACTCTGAGAGAAGAAAGTACCAGAATCATGTGTGGCACTAAATGGTAAAATTCACAGAAGTCAGTATCTGCCCTCTAAAGAGTCCCACAGCTAACGTTCAGGAGTACACACAACAGCATCTGAGTAACCACAATGAAACCAGACAGCTACAACTTCACACATTCACCGTAAATCTTGCACAATTATTCCACCTAGACTAAATGTGAGATAAATCAAAGGGAACTGTGAATTCCCAGTGTAAAAAGGGCTCAGTGCGGAAAATATTTATTCCTATGGACAATTTGTTTGCACAGGGGGAACTTATCCAGTGCTTCGCAGTGCTAGGTGCTGTACTAATGCACAACTAGTAATGACTAGGCAAGATGGACAATGGGAAGGAGAAAGGAAACCACAGGCTGGACCCAGGACTGCAGAGCCAGTAAGGTACCCACACATATCTACATCAGAGCAAGGAAGCAGAGCCCGTATCCCTGCTCTTCCACCCAGTGGGACTGCTCTTCTTGTTCTCAACCCTGCTATGGATTTTTAACAGTTTATTTCATAAGCAACAAAGTTTGCCAATACACTGACAACAGTAATATGCACAAATCACTAACCTTTTTTCTTGTTTCAACAGAAGAGTCTAAATAGTTGCTAAGATTGCAAATTACTTCAGCTCTGCTTAAAGGATTATTTTTTTTTTGATCTTTTGCAAATCAGAGTAATAGAAAAGAAAAAAAGATATATAATGTTTTCCCAGAGGGTCTGAAGTAACTCCTGAAGCAATATCACTTTCAACTCCAAGTTCTGCTAACCAAGTGGCAAAGGAAAAGCTCTCTACATCAACTTACTCATGGAAAATGTTTTGTAACATGTCAGAACACAAAGAATACATAATTCAGTAATAAGCAAGCATGAAGAAAGAATATATTCATGTTTTGTATGTCTTGGTAGGTAGACAAACAAAGGAGGGGCAGCAAACAGGGATACTGAAACCATAGCAGTCTGGACAGTCGGTTTGATGGGAGTAGTTAAGAAGATAAATGTATACTCTAAACTGAACTCCCCCAGTTGGCCAGCGCTCAATAATTTAAAAGACAATGCCAGAGCCTTCATTTCAAGGAGACAGAAAATCCTGATGATGAAAGAGGTAGCTGAAAACTTACTTTTAATTAAAAAGCAAAAAGGCTGAAGCTCCCATGTGCCTAACAGGAAGTAAAACCATTTAGGAAACAGTGGGGAGGGATTATTATTTAGCTAGTTCATTTTGTTAAATAAAAGAACACAAAGAAAACCAGTAACAACTTAATAATATAAGATGATTACTCATCAACTTAATGAGAAAAAGTTTCAGGATGAAGAGAAAGCAATTAAACACACAGATTTACTGCTACCAAGAACAGATACCCACAAAATGCAGAGCTAGGATGCATTAAATGACCAGAATAATTCATGAACATTCTCAGGAAGATGAATAAAGGGATGACAAAGCTCACATCTTTTATGCGATAAAAATAGGTAAGACAGGTGACAAGCAAATTGATGGGTGCATGTTCAGATGGACACGGAGGTGACTTATTCCTAAGATTCACAAAAAAATATCAAAATGATTATACTAAGAGTTTACAATGTGACAGCTCAGAAACTGGGCAGAAGAAGCCAGATTAAAAACTCGTTTTCTATGGAAGCTGGAGGTTTCCAGTTAGCTTTGCTCTCTTGCTACAAACACTTTAAACCCTGATGAAGTTTAGTGGCAAAACTATTTTAGTATTAAGAATTTATGAGTTGTGGGCGTTTTCCCTAGGGATCATTGAGCTCTATATCCTCAGGCATGCATGACCTGTCACAGCACATGCTGCTGAGAAGCAGCAGTACATCATGGTCACCTGTGACATTTTGCTGACTGCTCCATCTTTTTCCCATGTTAAACTCAATGATTTTAAATTTGACCTTAAATATCAGCATCAAAGGCGTAATGGGAAGTTAGTATATCACATCTTCTCCTCTGAACCTGGAAAGACCACATTTGGCAGACACTGTTCAATGAGGGGGATAAAAGAGGATGTTGGTGGAAAGCAGCACTTGGCCCTGAATCTATTACCAGGACAGGCTCAGACGTTATCATCCCTAAGTCAATGCTGTATCTAAGTGCATCATCATTTTCAGTCTTGCCGAAGTCAATGAGATTACTCATGAGCTTTTACACTTCAGCCTATGATTAAGTACTTCACTAAATAAGGTCATTAAATTTAAATTGTAGATGCTTGCAAGGTACTCCTGAAGGTTGTTCTCTCACCTGCAACATATTCTCTCCAGGCTCATGGCTAGCAAAACAAGTGGCAAAATAACATCCCAATCTGCATGTCAGCAATCCTCCCACTAAACTTGAGACATGGGAAATTGATTGATTCAGGAGGGAGCTGTGCTTTACCCTACTGCTAAGGTAGGGAAGAACAGCAGCATGTTATGGCTCTCAGAAAAGGATGAGGTACAGAAAAGGAAAGCTGTAGGAAACTGGCATACCACAGTGTCTAGCAGAGAGATATCTTGGTTTGTTTGAGTAGCTGAAGTCACACAACTGTGTTAATGCAGC
The DNA here is from genome assembly GCA_025447955.1 of Psilopsiagon aurifrons. Classification (NCBI taxonomy): domain Eukaryota; kingdom Metazoa; phylum Chordata; class Aves; order Psittaciformes; family Psittacidae; genus Psilopsiagon; species Psilopsiagon aurifrons. Next base: position 17,371 of record JAOEHY010024257.1, read on the forward strand.
ATTTTGCCACTGTGTATTTTTGCCACTTCTCAGCAGGACTGATCAGCCAACACAGTATTTTGCTAGCGCAGTTAACTAGCTCAGGTACTCATGTGTATATTGGGCCCCATAAAGACATATCCCAAAGGATTAACATCTCCAGAAGCTATTTTCACTCCTCTCTGTATTCAATGTATACACCTCAAAGCAGCCCTCTACCCTGCTTCCTACTCCCAAACAGGCGATCAATCATGCTGAAGTGTATGCTAAAGCCATAATGCAGATAACAGACCATTAAAAGCTCAAATGAGACTACTGAACACATTTCATTAATCATAGCACAATCTAGTCTTGAACCAGGAGCCACAGTTTTGTCAGGCTTCTCTTTGCCCATGTCTAGCGACAGGGAAAGGGAAAACTGCTCCTGAGCTGGTTACCTTAAACCTTTTGCCCTTCCTCCTCTTCCTCAGGTGGCCTGTGAGGGTTACATTGCTGGAAAAAGAGAATGAGTTGAACGCAAAATAAGAGACCTGCTAAGAAGAAAGTGTGAATACTGTTCAGAGACCCTGGATTCTTAAAGAAGGAAGAACACCCACAACTCACACAGATTTTAACAAAAACGCTTCTGAAAAACTGGCCAAGCTGGCTCACTCTCCCTGTCAAGGGGTCTTTATTGATAGATTTGACAGGGTATCAGAAAAAGGCCTTTTCTGCCTAGGGCTCCTGGCCCACTGCTGATTATACCAGTATAAAAACATAGCGGGTAAAAGCTAAAGGAAACTGTAAAAAAGAGAAGCTCTCTTTGCCCCACTTGTTACTCTTACATCTCCGTTTTTTTGAGTGACTTCCCAAGCCCTTTCCAGGGTAAGTCAGCAGGTAACTCATTTCTTGCTAGGCAACTGGCAGGCTAACAAGGGGCACCTGCCAGGCACGTCTGGCTGTTTAACCTCTCCCTGATGCCACATGGCTCCACATACTAGCTCAAAGGTGGGGTATGCTTTATTCTTGGGGAGCAGGTTGGAGAAGATTGCTTTCAACACTTTGAAAAAGAGAGCCAGAAGACACTATCAGTGAAAGACCCTATATTAACAACTAATTGGAAGACTGAATATGCCTGAAATAAAGAGACCTATCAGCACAGGGTTCAAGTTTAATCCTAGTGGAATATTTGAATCAACAAACTTCCTGCGAGGAGGAAAGGTTTTTTACCTTAGCTTCACCTCACTGCACTAAACTCACTTGTTCTGACTTAAAAAAGACTCTTCCAGATGAGTAGAGATCAGTTGCTAACATCATTAGATGGAGTTTCCTACGCAATATTTAAAAAAGGGAAAGAAATATTGAATGTGGAACAATAACTTTCAAAAACAGAGTAGAAGAGGCTCGATTATGCTAGACATCAGTTACGCTGGTTTTGAGCTGATTCTGCTCACAGAAGTATGTATTTGATATGTTATCACGTAATTCCCATATATTAAAATGACAGCTCCTATTCCAATGAGGTGTGTCCTGGGTAGGCTTCTGCAGCACTACAAATTAAAAGGAAAAAATAATTCCCTATGTTAAAAATCCCTTGATTCGTATTATGGGAAAGAGTGGTATTATAACCACACTATCACTGTTGTTATTTAATGATGCCTGACATTTTGAGATCTGCAGTACCTACTGCTCTGACATGTGCCCTGCTAAATGGTGCTGGGTTTCAAGGATCAAAGCAGCCCTACCATATATGCCAAAGAACTGGAGGGTATTTATTAGCATCACATATTCTAAACCTATGTAATAATGGAAAAAACTTGCTTTTCTTCTGCTTTTTTTTAAAGAGTAATCTTTTTGCTCTTATGACTGCTATGAAAAGCAAGGAAGTGTAACATTAATGAGCCAGACAACAAACAAGACCTATATACCCTCATTTTTCCTAACATCATGATCTTTAAGTAAGTATCCTGATCTTTGAATGTTTTACCATGGTAAACTATCTCCATTGAGGCAGGCCTCAGGACCTAAACTCTCAAAGACAGTACCTGCGGTCCAAACATTCCTTCTCACAGGGGACTTTTTTTCTCCTGTGTGCAGAAGGCTATAATGATAATTTTTACTTTCCCTGCCCAACTATATGTACCTTTTCCGATGCCAGGGTTTTACAAAGAGAAATGATATTTCCTTGGTAGCCACCAAATGCTCATGCAGCCAGCAAAGATACAAAAGAGATAAAGAAATACTGGTCCCACACTGATAGCTAGCTGGCAGCACTTTTTATACCTCCCCTGGTTTTGGCTGGGATAGAGTTAACTTTCTTCCGAGAAGCTGGTGCAGTGCTGTGTTTTGTATTTAGGACTTTTCAGTTTCCTATGCTCCGCCAGTGAGATAGTGAACAAGAAGCAGGAGGAAGCACAGCTAGGACAGCTGACCAGAAGTAGCCAAAGGGGTATTCCATACCACAGAACATTGTGCTAAGAATATAAACTGTGGGGAGTTGGCCAGGAGTGGTTGATCACTGCCTAGGGACAGGCTGGGCAGTCAGTGGATGGCGAGCAATTGTACTGTGCATCACTTGTGTTTATTGGGTTTTATTCCTCTCTCTCTTCCCCTATTATTATAATTATTTCTATTACTATATTTTATTACAATATTTTACTTTATTTCAATTATTAAACTGTCCTTACCTCAATCTATGAGTTTTACCTTTTTCTAGTTCTCCTCCCCATCCTAATGGAAGGGGAACTAGATGCGTGATACTTAGTTACTGGCTGAGATTAAACCATGACAAGAACCTACTGCACGTGGTTTCTTTTGCTATGGTCTTTTGCCAGACATTTGACAGACTCTCATGAAAATGTGACCCAGGCTTTGAGTGAGTGAGCGAAAATCTTAAGAGAGGGTTGGGAAAACACAGGGAAAATCTTAACGCCATAAGACTGCATGAGTCAGGTAAGGTTTATCAATAATTAAACATTAAAGAGAAAGAAGCAGAACAAGTGTGGATTAGAGGCACATCCTAAATACGGGCTGGAACTAATGAGGCTTTTCTTTTTTCCATCAGAGAAAGTTTATTACACATACTTCAAAGGCCGTTGACTTAGTAAGCAGTGGAGGTGGGTCAAAATACATCCTTTTCAGTGATACTCAGCATAAAAGCAGAAGCATTCATAATGGAATGGCTGAACTGGCTAAGAAAATAATAACCCATGACTTGGGAAATTTTAAGGACAGAATTTAACCTTAAAATGAGAGGGAAGAAAGGAATGGCATATAAAATAAAACCTGCATAATCCTAAAGTTATTTTACAGCTACAAAAGAAGTGATGCCTCTCATCTGGAGCTTTGGCCAGGTACATAAATCATGACCTGTAATACACCAGGCTGTTAAAATTCTTCTACTCTCTTCAGATGAGGCTGCCCAATTGAATGTTAACAGTACTGAAAGTGGGGTATAGAGCACCTTGATAACCAGTGTAAGTGCCATTAAATTGAGAACTATTGCACACATCACTAGAACAGAAATATTACTGAGACCTAGAAGGGCAACACGGAGGGTGGGGAAATAAGGAAAAAAATCATCCTGGAAAAAGTGCAAGTTTGTAAGCTTGAACAATAGAAAAAACCCAGAGAGAAATAATGAATGGGGTGGAAATTGGTGGAAAGCAGTGCATCAGAAAATAAAGAGGGAGAGCTATGATCTGTTGTGCTTTTCACAGGAACTGCTTGGTTCTTGTCTCACTTGTGAGGGCTGCCTGGCACTGAGCCCCTGCTTGAGTTAGATCTCTTTCTTCTAATGCTGAGTCTTGCCTGAACTTTAAGTAATGCGTAAAGAAACAGCTCTGGTCATTGCTGACAGCAGATGGGCACAGCAGCGCATCTCCATGGCACCAAGTATCTAAAATGCCCTCGTAACAGTGCTGTACAGACAAATCTAGCTGTTTCTCTTCTGAGAGAAAAATCTCATTGTGAGCTAAATTTCATTGTGATTCACATAAGCTAAATCTCATTGTGATTCGCAAGGAATCCCATCAGTTTGGCAAGCAAGTAATGATCAACAGCTATTAATACTGCAATGGCATTTTAGGAACAGGGCTGCTCCACTATATCACGAGCTACAGTGTATGGAATAAATGAGATCCTTAAACTAGAGCTGAAGCATAAGCAGACAATTCCCACGCTATTCCAAGCTAAATGAAAGCTATCATAACTTCTCTTTCATGATCACCAAATTTATCCACATCTCACAGTTTCCAAAAGTTTGATTCTTTAGCTTTTTCTTGTTCTTTAACAGAGTTTCACAGGCTTTTATTTTTCAGAAGAAAACCCCATATCTGAATCAACTGTTTTCCTGGTTTTAAGTTGAGATAGGTGGTATGATTACTTCTGGGACACCTCTGCTACACACTGAAGTCTGATGCCTCATGAAAAAAGAAACACAGTACATCTCACATATGCACTGTTTTCTAATTAGAAGCTGGATTTTAATCTCATTTTCACAAATATAAATCCAAGGATAGCTTAAATTAATGGAGTTACTCTGGATTCAGTATATGGTAAATGAGAGAAGGATCTTGACCTAATCTCACAAATGTTTACCTTGAGATACATTCTTGCAAGATCTCCTGGTGGGGAAAAATGGTATTTTTAAGAACATTAATTCTACACAATCACCTTGAAACTTTTGGTGAGATCTCAGGGGAAAAGGTTACAATATCCTATACTTCCTTACCAGCAGCACTAGAAATACGTAAAGAAACTCTGCAACAAACCTAGCATATAATCACATAATTAGTTTCAGTGTGTACGTATTGTAAGTCTATAAGGGAAAAGCATGATTCAACCACACCTGTTTTCCCTTGTAAGTATCATTAGTACTAATTACTTACAAGTTCACTCATGGCAATTGCTAGACAATATTCAATTGCTTTCAATATACTGTTGAGAGATCCTAATCCCACTTGCAAGGCAGGGAATGGGTACTGGTAATTGGTAAAAGTGCTTCAAGCTTTCAGGCTAATAATACAATTGTGACAGTACTTTATCCTGATTCATCTGGAAGAGTTTGCCTCCTCTTTGCCAACGGACCCCCTATGAACAAGGCATCATGACCTACAAAGCTCCCGGGAACAAGCTCATGCTTTGCCTGACAGCTAGGCCTGACAGAGGCAGTCTTTGGAGAGTAGAACAAAAAGTAATAGCTGTTTTGGACGTCTTAAGAAGCACATTCTCAGTGCATTTTTGCAGAGGCGGACATGTAAGCATGACTTCCCCCCCACCCCTCCCCAAGCCCTCAGCCTTAAATCAGAGCTGTCTCTGCTTTGAACACTAGTTGCAACTTCCTTCAGAGTTTATCATTGCTTTTCCAAGCATTGCCTGCAAGGGGACAAAAAAATGAAAAGTGTTCTTCAGGTCTCAACACTCTTTCCAGAGATTTCTAACCCAATATTTAGGCCTCAATTTTGACAACCTGGAGACCTTACATATTGTTAGAGAAATTATTAAATGTCTTCCTCTTCTACCAAGGGACAAATTAAGACTAATCATAGCTTTGGATCACGAAAATCAAATTTCTTCTACTTCAGATTCTGCCTTCCAAGCTTCATCCCAAGAAATTAGCATTCCCATCTGCCTTCAGTGTGAAAGTCAGACCTACATAGTCAGGTACCCTAGAGCAATATATTTCAACCAAGTCAGTCCAAGCCTCACTCCAGAGATGGCTCTATGTTCGTTAGTATACAGGATCTGTTCATGACTGAGACACCCAGCAGAGCAAATCTGATAGATAGTCAAGTGTGGGCACAGAATGACATTTCTATTGCATTAGCTAGAACACATGATTTGAAGTTTATGCTGACTTTAAGCTTTCTATAGAAAGACAGATGGTATGTGATCCAGGGTAAGGTTTCTCAGAATAGTTAATCCATTAATATTTTGGCATAGAAATGAATCAGTGAATTTATGCCAGATTACCACTTAGTGCTAGGGAGCTATGACATTTTAATCTCTAGTTTTTTATTTACTCTATCACTAAACAGCAGTCTTCATCAATAAGTTTCTGCACCTCATAATTTCGCGCCTTTTAGGGGAAGGTTAAGTACAGATCTGGATACCTGGGGAAGTGTGCCTTGCCAGTTCAGAGAGCGTGTTCAGCAAGAAACTGCAGATGGACCTCAGGTGTAGGCTGCTAATGTTTTCAGCGCTCTATAGAAAACACATGGTGATGGGAAGATAGAAAAAGCGTTGTAAAACGTTAAGAATGGTGAAAAACAAGGCAGCTCAAATATTGGTGTCACATTTGCAATGACAAAACAGCCCTGAAGCACATGAAGAACTATTGTCACTGAAACACACTAATATTCAAGCGTGCTTTTTGCTGCCTACTCTTAAGCGGTACTATCTGTACTGGCCAGGTCAGGCTAATGCTGATTATATGTTCTGTATTGCCAATATACTGGGACTCCCAGCGGAATATAGTGGATTACGGCAAGTACTCTTGTTACACAGCTAGTGAAGAGCTTATTGCAAACTGCAGCTCTTTCTTACTCCTGCTTCTCTTTAAAAAGAAATCTCTACAAATTCTCCTTCTGCACAGGTACATATTGCAGATCTAGATCCAGCCCTGATGTGGTCCCTTGGACTGCAAACTTGCTTTTTTACATAAATTCTCCTCATAAAGCAATCTCAGTCAAGTGAAACAGGAGAAACAGAGAGAAGGACTATTTGATGATATAGAGGACCCCATTAAAAATGAAGTTCCTATAAGGGGTAACAGCTGTCCTAGCATTAGTGCTGGGTAAGCCAGCACCAGTTTTAGAAAGTTCAGGGTATCTCTGCTATTTGGTTTGATAATAGTGTTCTTTAAGAACCCACACAAGCATATGTCCTGCTCAACAGTGTTTTCTAATTATTAAACAAGTGGAAAAGATAGCAGCTTTGAGCATCTGCCCAATGGTCCAGCTCTTCAGAAAATTAAGATCTAATCCAGCCGTAAACCCCAAGTATCAACCGTAGAGCTTACAGCAAGACTAGCAAAAAAGAAGAGACTGTGCAGCCTGCTTTGCATTAGAGGCAGGACTGTTCAGAGAATGGATTTGTACTGCATGTAGCTAGTTAGTAAGATTAACGAGTATAAATCACAGGCATGGTGGTCAGCCTTCAGTAGTTTAATTGAAACAGGAACTAATTTCAAAGTGATATGGAAGTCCCTGTGAAGCTTGGCAACAATTTTCTTCATGGAGTAGAAGTCAACATGTCATCAGGATACACAGGAAAAGGAGAAGACAGTACTTAAAACATACAACTTCAACTTTTGACTTATTAATTTGAAACATTCTGACTGGAAAAAGGAATTGAAGAAGAGCAAAGGAGGGAATTGTGTCCAGCAAATCTTGACTAGATTAGATGGAACAGGTCTCATCTGGGAACTTCAAGATCATGGAAGGTATTCCCAATCCATAAAAATGAAGGATAACTAGGAGCCTAGGATGTAAGTTCTTTGAACATAATATCCTAGGGTTAGACGGAGCAGGTTAGAGGGAGACACTGAGAAAGCAGGAAGGGAATCCTGTTTCCCACTAATCCTCACCTGCAGGTAGGGCTGAAAATTCCAGAATCAAGCCTGAAGAATTGAGGGTCAAATGTGAGGAAGTAATAGCAGACTTGTCTAGGCTTACAGAGAGGTCAGAAACCATAAAACATGTCTGAACTATGTGATGTCCCCTGCTGCCTGCTTGACCTTGACAAGGGAAACTCATGGAAGATCACAGCAGGGAACTTTCATGTTCTTTAAAACATGCATTTAAGAAATGAAATGTTCATTCATCATTGATGCAACCGATTTCAGAAAACTGACAGACTTGTGCCTCCCCATAAAATAACTGATTAACAACAATCTCTATGGCTGCCTGGCTAGGCTTGTCTTCTTTTCAAATACGTTGTGTGACTTGTCATAAAATCATGAACCGTAACACTGCGCTCTGTACTACAATGGCTTGCTGGGACAGAGTAAATGATCTGTAACTGGTCCACAACTTCAATGTGAAGTTTGATAGTAGAGATGCACAGTAATATATCAGAAATTAGGAGAGATGATATGCTCCAGCGGTCCACTGCTCTGGAAGAACCAAATAATGAGTAGATGGAGATGCAGATTTGTGGAAGAAAAAGCAATATTACCGTTCTTTAAAAGCAAAAGAGACTTTGCAGAGCACAGTTATTAAAGATACCACACAGGGAGAGGGAATGTCCTCAGTACAGCCAGACCCCCAAAGAATTTAGGGCTTGCCAGGTTACAACCAATACTCTGAAGCTCACAGGCTATAAGCATGCAGCTGGAACCAACTCTCAGCATGAAGCAGTGCTTTGTAAGAGGGCTGCCTTATTCAGCAGTTCTCACTTCAGCCACTGAATAGTCTCAAGGAGCCGCCCCATGGAGAGAACACTGAAGTAGTCCCATCTTTTGATGACCACAACTATCATGACAAGTTGTTTTTATCCTAACTCCCGGGTACATAATGTAAACCCTAGCTCCTGTTTTGCTGGTTTGGTCTGAGTATTTACTCATGTGGACTGACTAGCCAGCCCTGATCCACATAACCAAAGATGGGCGTAAGCAGCTTCAGAGTTTCACTTAGTTGTGCCTACTGGGTCTCAAGAAGCTTTTCTGCTGATATATTAAGTCCCAGCTCAAGAATGAATACCAGAACCATGAGGAACAGAAGCAGCTGACAAAGGCTCATCTTACACCCAAGCAGGAATAGCATCAGCTTAGATCTTGAGATCCTTTTATGTATTCAGGAAGTGCAACGGAAACATAAATTGGCCTGGGTCTTCACCAGGAAATGTTGAATGTCCGTCTCTTTTACTGACATGAACCTGCACACCATTTACTGCAGTTATGAATTTTGCACTTTTGGTCCAAATTCTTTTCAGGACTAGCCCTTGTGCAATAGAAGATGTTACACATCAGCACACTTGACACTTAAGACCAAACTATGAATTCCACTGAGGCTACATGCAAGAAATAAAATAAAAATACAGAAAAGTTTTGGACATAATCCCTTCATTTTACTGTACATTTTTATCAATCATCTTTTGGTACGTATCTGGAAAGGATAGGATAAAAATCTGTTGGTTGTTACTAGTGTCTGGAAGCACAAAAAGATGTACCTTGAGGAAAGAGTCGGAGGGAAAAAACCTTTTAATTGAACTGCTAGGCCTATGCTGAATGCAAGCTAGAGGTTACTGCAAAGAACATGGAGTACCGCAAGCTTGAGATGTAAGTAAAGACACTTGGGAGATGCAGAGTGAAGTAAGTCATTAAAGACATACCTAGTTCTTTCTTACAGCTTGAGGATTTAAATGGGGGGTTCAAACATTCATGATTTTCTAGATTGCTTGGGGAAAGGAACCCTGTAAGGTTTCTGCTGTTTCCACAAAATTGGACTGATTACTGATTTCATTTGTATGGATAACTTTTAGTTCATGCAACTGTCCCCAGTTATTGCTCATGGTGCATTTGTACACAGTTTAAGTGCAGTTGTCATAAATTGGTTTAATTTCGTAAATCCTATTCCCTCTTCTCTGCTTGCTTGGAAAACAATACCTTGCACACATCCTGCTGATGGGACAATCATCCCATTGACCTCTGGGCAACACATTCTACCTTCCAACTTGAGCCTGTGAGACAGATATTTCCCACTCCACTTTACCCTATGTAAATCCATGTGCTGCCAAGGACAGTATTACAGACATAATTTGTTGCATGAAACCAAAAAGGTGAAACCTCAGATGAGAGCTTTGTAATTGGAAATGGGGCCTTAGGTCCTTAAAAATATGTATTGCTAATGCAGAATAAGGTAGGCTCAGGGAATATGCCTGGTTCAGAGAGGGAGAAAACAGAATATCAACTCATTACAATGCATTTCACAGAGAACTATGAAAAGCACATGCGCTTGACAGATTGCATGTGATTAGAATAAGGGCCTTAGGCATGGAAACCTATCTATTAAATATCATTCTTTCTTTAGCCCTAGAAATATAACTATCAAACCCTAGAGTAAAACTTCATTTGCTAGGTGAATGACCTGGATGTCTCATCTGCTTGGCTTTTTCACAAATGCAGAGGTGAATCATCATTACACATTACTAATTGGAACAACGGACAAGTTGCCATTCTCTCCATATTCACTGCCTGCTCATACACTTGCTCTGCTTTACAGTCATCCAGGGACTGCAGCGAGACTGGCCAGAGGGATTAGTATATGGACTTAATTTGTGTACTGCACCCAAGAAGACTGGCAGATATTCAGCTTGAGATTTTTTTTTAATAGCCCTCTAAAAATATGTCAAAAGAAACAAGTTGTGAGTTGATGGGGCAGGACTGCTCAGTGTATCTGAGGAGGAACATGTCTATAATTACAGAAGAAGGTGAACAGATTGCAGGAGAAAATGATCAACATTTATTGGTGGACAGTAACTCCTAATTGATTCTTCCCTTTAAGTTGTAATGGGTGGTTATTATTATTTTCCTCCTCAGTTTGTCCTCACCCTCTGTTCTCCTAGGTTTTCATTTCAGCACAGCTTACTGGCACCCCACTCCCAGAAATGCACTTTTTCTCTGCTAAGTTCAGACACACAAAGCAGAAATGCTTCTTCTCCCAGTGTGTACCCTCTGGGAGACAGATTTTCTAGCTTCTAGATAGTCACAGCTTTTGCTGGTCAAGGGAGATGGAGATATGCACTTTGCTCTTCTAATGCTGCACTCCACCCAGATTTCTCTCAAGAAATATTTCCGAGGCAATTCAAAAAGCTCTAGGTACATTTTCCACGGTTGGAATATGAGAGATTAGTAGAATAAAAGTACCTTGAAATCCTGAAGGTAAAGCTCTGAGGAGACAGAAACTGGTTTTTTTGCTTTAACACTGTGAGTCATGCAATGTTTAGTTTGGGTGTTTGATACATCACAGCAACTAACCCAAAAAGACAGCTGCAGAATGAGTGGCAGGTTTAAAAAGACTGGAGAAAAATAATCTAGGAAAAGCACTAGATTGATGCTGAGAAGGTAGAAAAAAGTCCTCAAAAATTCAGTATAGCCAACAAGATATTATTACAAATCTTGTAGTATGCAGTGGGGTTTTACTCTGAAAACTCCACTTGTGGAATCAAAAGATGACAAAAGAATATCAGCTTTCATTTTTAACTAAAACATTCCTAGCCCCCACGGGAAAAAGCTTGAAAACATGACCAAAGGGTATCCCTTGGAAATCAAAATGGAAAAATAAAGAACCCAAATCTTTTATTTTATTTTATTTTACTTTAGAATTTTCCCCACCATGAGTTATACCCAATTTCTATGCACTGTTGGCCTTTGACCTCTAAATGTTTCTGTCTGGTGACAGAAACAGACAAAGAACCATTCTGCTAAAAAAGAACTACAGATGTCTCAGAAACTGCAGCCATTCTATTTTGGCAGCAATTCATAATCAGAATTTTCTGATTATGCCCCTTGTCACATTAAAACCCATAAACTAGAATGTGCACATGCTGATCCCTATAATAAACTCTCTCCCCTTGAGCTCATTTACTGAGGTCAACTTTCTTACATACTTCCTTCTCAATATAGGAATACCACAGCAAAGCAAACTGCATATTGAACAAGTATGGAGAGACAGAAGTGTTTTTCCCTGGGCCCACAGAATCAGTAAGCCCCATCTCTTTGCTTGATACCTTCCTAATTAAAATCAGCAAAACTAACCTCTAATCACAGTTAGAAACTTGTCTTTTTTTTCCAAAATATCCTAAATCCTTACTTTCTTGACACTTCACCAAGATAAATCACTGTTCACTCCTGTAGTTTCACACACAGATGATAACAACAGCATCATGAGACAGAGGAGCATGACACCCCCCAACATTTCTATCAGCTATACCTAACAAATAGGATCCTTTCTCAATGAAGCTTCAAAGATTCTGCAGCAGAAAAGAAGAAAACATCACAATGCAACAATCAGGAATAGAAAATCTTAAGCAGATAGAGTCTCCACAGGGACCTTTCCAAAGAAAAAACTTATTACATTTGTGGAATAACCCTAGAATGAGCTACGTACTGCAGTCTAACCATTAAATACTTAGACAAGTCTTTCAGAAACTAACAGATGTTCCTTTTATGAGCAAAGACAAGTGCCATTCGGCCTTTTTAGACACCTATAAAAATTCATATCATTTTAAGCTACTTTATTAGCTGCCTGACAATTTTATTAATGCACTCTGCTATAATGTGCTCCTGTTTCCTTCAGAAAAAGACTGACTCATATCATGGACTTTTACACATACTAAGGTGCATGTTGCTAATGCCTTCCTCTTGATTAGTAAGAAAAGAAAACCTATTGTACAGAACAGAAAGATCTCTGCAGGATTTAACACAAACGGTGTGTCAGCCTGCAGAGATCCTGCCTCAAAATGATCTGTGGAAGCTTTAATGATTTACTCAGTGACAGACTGAACTACAGCACCTGCCCAGAATCAATTCTGTGGCTCAACTACTGGCTTCAGCCATAGGTGATAATGAATTTTAAATTTTAATCTTGGCAACAACTGAGTATTTTACATCACCATAAGAAGAGCACACTTATAAAAAGTACAGTTTTTGCAGAAGAGCCTAGGTCTGTGACAGGTATAGTTTATTAAACTGGGGATTCACTGATGGAGCCAAATTCAGGAAAATTTATACAGCACCTGCTGACTCTGCCTGACACTCACCAGAGCCATCAGCATCTTACTTTCTGGCACACTAAATTCGCACACAAATGAAAAGTCATGCATGCATTTGATATTACAACCTTATGCATAACAGTTGTTGTAGGAATATCATTACCAAACCACCTACACAGGATGCTGGATTTTTTGATGCTTGTGATTACATTTTTTTGTTTATTCTTTTTCCTGAAGAAGCTGCAAAAATAGCACGAACCTAGATTGTTACCTCACGCATTCTACAGAGCAGTATGCCAAAGAACCCACGTACTGAGTGTTTGCAAATTTTATGTTTGGGATTGACTATGTGCCGATCCCCCTTCAGCTGTGGGCACTTAATCCTGCACCAAAATCGCTGTTGACCTTTTCTGGTATTTATGATGCCAGGATGGATTTTTATCATTGTTTGAGCTCCTGACACAAAGCAAACAGCTTCTATATAAATCTTTTTCTATTCATGCAAAGTATGAATATGGGAATCTCAGTCTCCCTATCAAACATGACATTTCTCCTTCTGGGATGCTTGATTAATGGAGGTAGGCGATTCTGCCTTACTGCCTTCATCAGCTTTCCAGAGAAGACTACTTGCACAGATGAACATTAATTGTAGCTTATATTCTCTGGATGACTTAGTGTACGAGTAGAATTATTTGAAATACATTAGTTACGTACTATTCAGTTGCTGTTGCACAGAAGTACTTAGAATATTCATTATATCATCTAGCTGTACTTTGAGACTAACATGTAGTAGTAGAACATCACTGTTCAATATAGTCTCTGAGTTATGACATGTACTTAGAAATACCATAATGCCTTAGATGTGGTGTTCTTAACTCAGAGTCCCTCAATACTGATCTCTGCAGCGATTATTCAGGTCTCCTCTGTCAGTCTCAACTGTGTCTCATGCACAGCAATGGTCTAAAGAAACAGGCAGACACAAGAACTGTCACCTGATGCTAGGTAAAGTACAAAGACCGTCTCGTGCTACTTATATGCCCAGCATCCAGCACAAAGAGACTGATTCTGACTGAACCTGAAACATTTAACATAACCTGTAATTATGACAACTATAACCTGTAATTATGACAACTGCTATAGTCAGGTCCCAAATAAATTCACAATACCATTTACCATGAATGCTCTTGAGAATCCATATTTACCATGCAGTTAAAGTAAAAACTGTATGCTTGAAAAAACCCAGACATTTCAGTACCACTATTTTGGGTTAGCAAGAATAATAAAACAATTAGTTGATATGGCTTTTAAAAGGACTTTAAGATTGACAGTAGAGAGCATAGCTTTGGCCTGCTTCTTTTCTCAGGAGAATTCAGACAACTTCTGCAATAAAGGCATATTGGTTACACTAATCCTTATTGTTTGAAACACTTTGCAGCACTTCATCCAAGAATGCGTATGATCTACAGTCCCAATCTTCTTCCCTTAGGCTAGGTGCTTTCTCAAGTTTAGAACTGTCAAAATCCAGTGAAAGATGAACAGAAACATAATCAGTGTCAACTAAGTCATGGAAAACATGCATGCCAGGTTATCCTCACCAGACTGGCTGCACTCTCATGCCTTTCAAGTCTGTATTTTGGAGTTATATATCTGTCCTAGAGAAACAGACTGCCTGTCTTTGGGAGAGCAAGAGAGAATGAGGCTAAAGCAAAAATGTCCAAATCCCAGCTGAAAAGCTGTATCTAACTCCTATGAGTTACTGCTTCCCAAAGACATATTTATGCATAGAGATTGATGCTTGCATAGAGAAAGAATATAACTATAAAACCCCCATAAACTGCTAAGAGAAGTTTTTAAATGCTACATTGCTTGAGACACTGTTTCAGGTTACCAAAGAAAGGTGCGAATTTCTCCCAAATCCTAAGGTTGCAACTTCAAAGAAGACTTTTTTAAATGAAATCACATGCATACAGCCCTAATTTGTGCACTCACAGAATAGTTGGCTCATTTACTGTAAAGGCATATGCAAAAAGCTTATCAGAAAAGTGAAGAAGAGCAATAATTTACAAAGGAATCCTACTTCCTTTTTTCCATATAGAGAGCAAATACAGTAAGCAGCTTTACCACCTAAAATATTAAGTTACTGGGTAAAGGTCTAATCTTTTCAGCAACTCTTAAGAGGAATGGAAGAAGAACCCTTGCAGAACAAGAGTACTGGGTATTGCAGGTGCTATCTAAAACATACTATGGGCCTTTCTACACAGAAAATTGTGCCTGATTAAATTGAATCCAATCCTGGATCAGAATTTCTTCTAAGCATGGTGTCCTAGAAAAAGGGAATCTGAGCTACTGGGCTTTGTCACTATTTTTGTTGGGAAGGAAAGTCTTCCTGGGCACAGAAGGAATTGCAGACTCTAGGACCTCTGCTGTTTATCTGCATGGGCGTAATTTGGAAGAGGCTGTGCTGGACTGTTATCCTGCAGCAACCTGAAGAAGGAAGCTCTTGCCTTTCCTGCACTGATGTGAAAAAATCTTCTATTTGCTCTAACAACATCCTGGTGCAAGCAAGTTTACAATGGCCACTTCAAGCCGACAAGCAGGTATTTGAACATCCCTGGCAGGGCCTGTGGGTTTAATGTGCCCTCCAAGCTGGGGGTGCGTATAGTGTCAGGTTCCTCTAGAGTACAATTTCCCTTCACAGGAGTTTTATATTACTTCTGTTTAAGTAATATTTCAAGAAACACACCAGGTTGTCCCAAAGAAATCTTTGTAAACTTACTTGTGACTTCTGAGAGAAACAAGGAAGGGATTAAAATATCAGTTTAATGCCAGCTCTTTTGGAAGAATATTTGGAGCAAATGACATGAGACATCCTTTGAATCTTCTGTAATGCTGTCAGGCTGAGGACAAATTGAGAATCACCATATGATTTAAACCAATATTTACAGCAGTAGAAGAGCAACAGTATCTCCCCAACTTACTTGCCCTTGCTTTTTAGGATGCTCCATTTCCACTGAGTCATAGAACCACAGAATCATAAAATCATTTAGGTTGGAAAGGACATTTACAATCATCAAGTCCAGCCATTAACTTTGTACTGCCAAGTCCACCACTAAACCATGTTACTAAGTGCCACAACTACACATCTTTTGAATAGCTGATTCTTACCCACAAACCCTCAATCCTATCATCACCACCACCAAACTCACTGTCGCCTAATGGGCCGGCATCCCCTGATAGAGGCTTGAGAATAAGCTGGTGCTTAGACACATTCATTTCCCTCTGCTACCCAACACATAGGATCACTATTTTGGGCATATGAGCCTTGCAAAGTCCTGGGGCTATGGAATTGCCCCATTAATTCTTTCTTTGTGCACGACTGCCTGGGAGATGAGCAGGTATAGATGCTGCACAATTTCTTGCCAGGATTAAAAAACCGTGCAGAAGCAGGTGGTCAGACAGAATTAAAAAGACTGGCCAACTTACAAAATCATACATTTGGGAGCTGTGATATGTATGTTATGAGGGCTGCCAGTAGCACAGGAATTCTGTCTCTATGCGTAAGTTACAGCTTTTCACAGCTCTTATCAGCTTAACAACCTTGCCTTGCCCTATGGAGACTGACATACACCCACTTTTTAGCTTCCAATAATTATCCTTCTCTGTGTTTCTGTATTTTCTGCCTGTATTTTTTTTTTTTTAATCTTAGGCCTGCTTCTGCTCCATATTCCTTTCTTTAGAATAAGTCTTTATGCTTGGCTCCTTTCCCCAACGGACCTTCATTGAAACTACAGCAGAAAATACAAGCAAGAAAACGATCCCCCTAATTATCTCCATGCAGATTTTGCTATCTTTGACCATGCAGTGCCCAAGTTCAGTTTATACACATTCCTTTACCTGCTACCTCATGATAATACACCACATGCAGTGAAATATTATTATTAATGGGACAGTAACACTCAGTGGGGCAGTACAATAATTACTCCAGCCTTACTCCCTAGACATACATTAATGCAAATTACGGTTGTCAAGGTGTATGTTTACACGAAACTCAAGGTCCAGTGTAAGGAATGGCTTGGTGAAGAGGTTTGATCAATACCAAAAGAAGAGGAAAAACTTTATATTGCTTAATGAAGAAAGTTTGTGAATAGACAGAGCCTTGAGTGGCATGGTTTAGTGGGAGGTGTCCCTGCCCATGGCAGGGGGGCTGGAACTAGATGATCTTAAGGTCC
>JAOEHY010024258.1:0-17517 GCA_025447955.1 Psilopsiagon aurifrons
GGCCAGACCAAACATCACTAAGCCATAACTAAAAACATTGGTGTTATCAGCACTGTTCTCAGGCCACAAGTCAAAACACAGCGCTGCACCAGCTACTAAGAAGGAGAATAATGTCTGCTACTGCTGAATCCATGACACCCTGTCACTATAAGCCCTTTCAAAAAGTCCATCTCCAGCATTCTTCCAGGACTCCTTTAAATACTGAAAGGCTGCTCTATCATCTCCCTGCTATAAGGAGCATTGTCTTCTCCAGGCTGAGCAAGCCCAAGTCTCTCAACTTGTCTTCATAAGAGAGGTGCTCCTGCCCTCAGATCATTTATATTCAAATACAATTTCAGTGCATTTTCATGCAGGAGCCTAAATGTATATTCAGTCTATGTATGTATACTCGGGTTACTTGCCATTCTTTCAGAGGACTACAGAAAGTGTAGTACTGTCAGTTTACAACAAAACAACACAGGACCTGCATACTTGAGGAATTTCGATGAATTTTTGACACATTATAAAAATGTAGTTGAAATGCACAATTTACATTTGTACTTGAATAACCTTGCCAGAGAGATGAGTTTATTATCAAGGGATGAACCTATAATGTGCATTTTGACACTGAAGAGAAGGATTAAAATTAGATGCTGACAAAATTAGATGTAGAAGGATAGCATGGGATTTTATTTTCTGAACAGAATTATGTATGGGTAGTTTCCTGTGATACCTTACCACTGTTTTGTAATTATTTTATTGAGCTGACTGACTTCATCCATTACCCCAAAACTAGTTCTTTTTCCAAGTTCTGCTCACAAGTGACTTTTTGTCTGTTCTCCTAAGTATTCCTGTATTGTTTTTCTGACAACTTTTGTTAGGATAAATTACTTCAATACCAAAATGAGGTACTGTATGTACATTACAAACTATACAAAATTATTGTTGTAATTACAAGTTGTTTACATTTGTTTTTGAGAATTAGAAATAGAAATTAGTTTGGACAATAGAGACTGAGAAACAAAAACAGACAAAAAAGCTTCTTGGAAAATTTAATATATACTTTAATCCTCCCAGGGGATGTGGGAAAGGCGGGTAGCTGGCCTGGGGTTTCAGAAGAGCAAGCTTCCGCTTGTTCAGGGTAGGCAAATGGGCAGGTAAGCAGGTTCTCATTTGAGGTTGCTCTGAAGGGTAGAAGAACTTGGGAAAACTGGTCTGTCCCAAAAAGCTTCTCCAAGAAACAGAGCTGTCCCTCCATCTGCAGAAGAGAATAGACAGCCATAGCTCGAGGCCAGCTTGCCAGAATAGGAAACTCTTGACTGAGTTCTGAAGCATGTGGCAGGTGGCTTCCTTCAAGGAAATGTTATAGCACTGCCTGGGTATGCAGGAATATATTTAGGAAAGTCAAAGCTTAGTTTAACTTCAAAATGGCCACTTATATGACATTGTTTAATTCTATTTGACAGCATCATAAATAATTTCCTGTCTTCCAGAAGACTTGCATTTACAATCACTTTAATCTATGGACCTCAAGGTCATTAATAAGGTCATTTTATACTCCAACATTTATATTGAGGAGGAAAAAAAAAATAAAAGGGGTGTTTCAAACAACAGGTCGGTATAATAAGCTTGTGTCATGACAATGACAGACCCATATACATGATAGCCAAGATTAAGTGTAGTACTTCAAGGCAGCATGTTTTATTTTATAAAATATATTTCCTTCCACTAATACATTATTTTGGTTTATTTCTTTTTTTCTGCTCTTTTTCACAGAAAATAGAAATCAAATATTCATGAGCTGTTAGCACAGTTCTAGTGCTAACAGTGTTGTTAACACAGTTCTAGTGCTAACAGCATTACTTCAGTGATGACCCTCTTTTCATGTATAA
Organism: Psilopsiagon aurifrons; assembly: GCA_025447955.1. Classification (NCBI taxonomy): domain Eukaryota; kingdom Metazoa; phylum Chordata; class Aves; order Psittaciformes; family Psittacidae; genus Psilopsiagon; species Psilopsiagon aurifrons. Next base: position 1,872 of record JAOEHY010024258.1, read on the forward strand.
TAGGGTCTTAGCTACAAGTGTACAATTAGGAGAATGATATGCTTCCTGGAAACTCAGCATAAAGTTCTTATCATTTGTGCAGGACTAGAGTTACTCCTTTCCTCACCACTGCTGGTAAAACATGATGGAGTCTTAACATATTTCTTTCTTCATTATTCTCTATGAGAAATTGCTTGGTGTAAAAAATACACCGAATAGAAGCTGCTAGAATCCTTTCCTTGTTTATTTTGAGTTGAGATGATTTACTGACATAACCAGAATGAAAAAACTTCAGGAAGCTGGGTCAATTAAGAATTATCAGGGCACTTCTGCCCCTGACTATGTGTCTGTCCACCATATATACTGTTCTAATTCTAGCCTCATCTCAAGCCCATTTCAAATGTTTATTTATGAAGCAGATCTAGATTTTTGTAGGTCAGTATTCATCCAGAGTATAATAATTTGAGCACAAGCAAAATAATATTCCAGAAGAAATATGTTCTTGCTCCATTCTGACATCTTTTATTTCACTCTGTCCCCAAGCTATCAGTTCAGACATATATTTGCTAAGACAGAACATGACCACTTCCATGCTTTGCCAACAATCCCAAAAGAAATATTCTGGGTGTAACAGGACTATTTTACAATCAATTATGTCTAATGCCCCTGAGTTATTGTCCTGTGTTCAGCAGTAGCAGTCATTTTTCTCCTTCTTAGTAGCTGGTGCAGTGTTGCGGCTTTGACTCTCAGCCTAAGAACAATGCTGATAACACCGATTTTTTAGTTACTGCTCAAATGTTTAGTCTGACCCAGGACTTTCTGAGTCTCATGCTCTTCCAGGGAGGAAGGGAAGTGGGGAGGAAGCAGGGACAGGACACCTGACCCAAACTAGCAAAAGAGGTGTTCCATACCACAGCATGTCATGCCCACTCTATAAACTGGGGGCAGTTACCAGGAAGGGTTAGATCACTGCTCGGGTCAGGCTGGGTATCGGTCAGCAGGTGGTGAGCGGTTGTATTTTCTTATCTTGTTATTTTCCTTATGATTATTATCACTGGTGGTAGCAGCAGTTGTTTTGTGTTATACTTTAGTTACTGGAGTGTTCTTATCGCAAACTGTGGGAGTTGCATTCTTTTGATTCTCCTCCCCATCCCTCCAGGAGTGGGGGGAAAAAGGGGGGGGAGGGAGCAAATGGCTGCGTGGTTCTTGCGGCTGGCTGGGTTTATCATAATTAAATAATCAGCCTTATGACTACACATCTTCCACCAAGAAAATGAAAATGTTAATATTAGAATTCACACTCTGATTCCAGTCATTTATCTACTTTGGAAGAAAAAAAAAAAAAAAAAAGAAAGAAAAAGAAAGCTTTTACCTACTAAAACAGTATTACAGCAGCTTCTTGCAGAAAAATTATGAGGCAAATCACAAAACCATTAATGTCAAATATCTTCGTAACTGTTTCACATATGGTCTCTATAAAGGTATACTCTTTAATTCTCCTGTTCTGCTGTCACTCTAATACTCACACATCTAATTTTGACAAATGAAACCATGCTTTTGCATTAGGCAACAGAAACTAGAATTAGATATTGTCTGGTTTAAGCCATAAATCACATAGTTTGCTCACTCGCTCCCCCTTCTTCACCCCCAACTCGGGGGGAGGGGGAATGGTGAGAAGAATTGAAAGAATGTAACTCCCACAGGTTGAGATAAGAACAGTCCAGTAACTAAGGTGCAACAGAATTCACTACTGCTACCAGCAATAATAATAATGATAAGGGAAATAGGAGGGAAGAGGATGCAACTGCTCACCACCTGACAGCTGAGTCGTGAACTGGACTGTTCTGGGTTCCTTCCCTCTGTTTTTCCATCCTGGACATGATGTGCTGTGGTATGGAATACTTTTTTGGTCAGTTTGGGTCAGGTGTCTTGTTTCTGCTTCCTCCTGGCTTCTCCTCCTCCCTGGCAGAGCATGAGACTCAGAAAGTCCTTGGTCAAACCAAACATTTTAAGCTGTAACTAAAAACATTCGTGTTATCAGTGCTTTTCCCAGGCTGAAAGTCAAAAACACAGTGCTGCACCAGATACTAAGAAGGAGAAAAATGGCTGCTACTGCGGAACGCAGGACAGATTCAAGGACAGATTTTAAGCACAACAGAGTTTTCCCATATAGGTGATCTGATTCAGTATTTACTAATTAGATATACTTGGAGACTACAGAAGAGGCAGAAATCTGCATATTGGTTAGCAGTAAGATCATGCTAAGCCAGTTTAAGCTTCCTCAAACTGTATTTTGGTAACTTGTTTCTTCTCAAATACATGGCTAAGAAAAGCTTATTAAGACTGATTTAAAGCTTTTGGTTACTTTTTAGTTTGATTGGGTAAAATGCCTTGGATAAAGTGGGAAAACCCTGAAGTTAAAAGAGTCAACAATTACAAACGCTACAGTAACTTCAATTAGTTCCACTAGGCATGAGATAGTCCCTGTTTTGTGCTTCTCTTGCTTCAGAAACTTTTGATTTGTCAAATTGATTTTTAAGTAAACTATGAATTATATGTCTCTCTAGCTTCAGTGGTTTAATTAGGAATGTTGTGTGAGTTGACCTTAAAGCTGTTTCTCAAGAGCAGCCCAATGCAGATGCCCTCTTACAAGAAGCAACTTCAAACAAGAGGTTGCACTGGGGAGTTTGATTTTTTTTATGGTGACATATGTCTCCGGGTCTAACACATCTTAAACTGTTGTCTCAGCTTTTTTTAATTCCTGGAAACATCAACCTACTCAACATTTTATTTCCACTGTAGAGTACTCCAAAATCAGCATAAATATACAGCAAAATAGAAACGGCCACCCTAGCACAAAATATATTGCCTTGTTTATTCTGTCAGCATGCCCTACTAGTTTTGATACACAAGACTGAGGTTATCAAAAGCAAATGGAAGCTCGGGGTGTTTTGGGGGTTTTAACGTGAAATTTGAAGATGCAAATCATTTGGGGGGTCTTGTACACTGGCAGATACTCCTCAGTATTTCACATCCACTTAAATTCTTTCTCTGGGGTTTATGGAATAAAAGAAGTCCATGTATTCAAGCATTTTATAAATTTTGTTTTAAAAAATCAAAGTCCAGGCAAATTTATTCTAAGCAGCTGTAATTCAGAGAAAATTTGCTAAAATCTTTATCTAGTCAATTGAAATGAAACAAAGCAAGAATCAAAGAGTATGTCAGTAGGTTCAGATGATGGAACATCTCAGTTGATATGAATGATAACTGATCTGAATGATGTGGGTGAACATTTAAGTAAATTACTTTGTTATCTTGTTTTGGAATGAACTAAGAAGAAGCATATTTTTTTTGTGTGTTTTTAAGAACTCAGTTTGTGTCCTAGATGACACAATTCTATACAAGGTAATGAAACTTCACACACACTCTCTCTTAACATTCTCACATTTTCTCCAGTATTAGGCTTCCTGATCTGTACCTCACTGGGTCTTAGGGTCAAAGGCATCAATCTTCACTAAGAAGGAAGTAGGCAATATGGATTTCAGTGTCATCTGCACCCCAACATCCTCCACAGGAGAAATTATGATTTTAACAGAGGTGTTTATTCCTCTTATGCTAGGGTCAATTTTTTTTGTTTTCTAATTTTTTTCTGAACTTTCTTCTTTCTTGTCTTCGTTCCCACAGAACATTCACATTTATAATCCCTCTATAAAGTTTTGCCCTGCTCCCAGTTTTAGATCCCTTTAATGGCTAATAATTGATTATTGGTGAGTAGTTCACAGACTGATCCTAGGTTACCAACCCCAAATATATGCTTTCAAACCTTTGTTACCATGCCTTCAATTCTCTACACTGAGTTTTATTCTAGGGTAACAGGTTATTTTACACAGAATCATTTGGGTTTAGCATTACTAGTTACAGGCATTTTATCAAAACTGTTACTGGAATAGGTGTTTTGTTATACTGTTGTACAAAAGTAAGCTAAATCTAAAGAAAATTAAGTAATAACTACCTGGATGTTCAAAAACTGCTTTTACAGCTAAGACAGATAAATAAAGCTCTAGAGAGGCCAAGACAAGTGTAGATACAGCAGTCCTTCAAACTCATAGTTTGAGGCCTTGGGGATTTGGGGCAAAGCCTTTGGCTTTTCAATGGCAATGGTAATACCGGATTTGCATAGTTACAGGGATACACAAAGAGAGGAATTAAGTCTCTTAATATCTAAACTTCATATTTCATACATAGGGCACTGAGAATAAAGTAGAATGTGACAGGGTTTATTTGTATGTTTCAACCAATATATGTTTAATGCTAATGTACAGAATTATTATTCAGTGAATGCAAACCACAGCTCCTAGCAAATGCAAAAAAGTTTTGCTTGTGATCCAGTCAAACCTTGTATTTTCTGCCCATGCAATAAAAAGAAAGAATAGACAACTGCAAAGTAAGAATAGAAACTGCTATGACTGCTTATAGCTGCTTGATTTTTACTTTATTCTGTCAGGTGTGTCTTGCTGCTGAGAGGAAAACAAATTTAGGCAAGTGCTTTATCTCCTAATTACTGTTTAATAAGGAAGCAGAATCTCACAGATGAATTTTTCTTTGTGAAAGAAAGGAAATCAGAGAGTATCTTCAGGATAAGTATAAAATGCAAAGTGGTGTTTCTAAGTGTCTGCTAAAAGAGTGTTTTATGCTGTTCTTCCGTTGTTCTCCCCAAATACATCCGGCATAGTTAATGCCAAGTAACTTCTCACACTGTGCATATGAAATTGTTTGGAATCTCTGTGTGCAAGAAGAGCAGGTGCATGGCCCAGGGGTCTGGAACGAAGATTTCTAAATGTTAGTCACGGCAGCACTTACCATTATGTCACCTACATCCTATTTGGCTCTTTTCCCAAATTCCTCACAGTTCATGGAAAATGAAGGCAAGTAAAACATTGTCTTAATACTTTCACTCTGAAGTTTAGATAGAAGAAAAGAGTTATTTAGCTCTATTATATCACTCCTGAGATGGCATTAATCTTTAAGTCTGCAAGACCTACAGTCTGCCATAGGACAATCTTTTCTTTCATTTAATTTGTATTCTTTATTAGTAGGTTTGCCACAGTGAATTAAACTATGACTGTGCTTATCCACAATCTAACTAGTGGGTGGCACCTCTTAAGGTAGCATCAATAAGAATCCATGAAAAATTTAAAATCAGATTCTTTTTTCTTATAATCTTTCTCACATGATATTTGTTGGCATAAAAATGTGACTGATCACCCCTGTTGTAATTTGACTAAAACAGAAGAGTTGTACTGGAAATAGAAGATTCGGAATTAATAGATGGGGAAAAAAACTTATAAAACAGGGAAAAAATATATTTATGAGTCCTTTTAATGCTATATATTAAATGTAAATATCCTCTTAAACGCTCAGTGGAAAATTTTTATGAGGTTTCATAATGTAGTTCTTCATGAGACTGAAGACAAAATCACCATGTAATATGTGCAGAATGCCAAGAGAGACCCCTTAACTTAAATGTATATGCAAACATATAGATTAACTTCATTCGTATTTTCATGTATAGCTGATAAAAGCTAACTGAAATTTAGAATTGCTTTCCACTGACTTCAGTGAACCTCAAAGTATGGTTCTTAATAACTTTACTGTGTTTGGACCCAAATGAATGAAATTATACATTGCTTAAGAGTTGTCAGACTTGCATCCAAGGTTTTAGAAAAGCTACTCTACGGACCATTGTGTGAAAGTCTGAGATTTGTATTAATATTAATTCAATTCAGAAATCACATTTCCTATAGAAACAATTTCTTTTTCTGCCCAAAAGGCTTCTATTTTATGTGATCATCATTCTACATGCTTTGATATATCTTGAGCAAATTTTGCAATGTTAGTTTAATGTAAATTTCAAAAAAATTATCACAAATACCTTAAAAAGTCTGGAAGTTTTAATTTGTACCTACAGATCATGTTAGAAGACATTTTGAGGCTTTGTCTCCATCTTATTGCACATGTTGCAAGCTTGTCTTGGCTAAAGTTTGTTATTGAGAGTAGGGGAAAATAGTATCAGCATTAGCTCTAAAAAGACACAGTTCATTTGAAATTTCTTGTCCTCTATTCAAATATTCATTCACATTAAATTATCTCATCTATATAAATAGTTTTAATATTCATGCTAATTAAAATATTCCTGACAATTCTGTGCTATGTATTCTTATAGAAAAAAATTATAGCAAAATATGGCAAAATTATGGAGGTAGGAATCATCTGGATTTAGTTTATAATGGCGGGATAATAAATCATCTTAACAGTTAGAACTTAGATTTATCTGCATCTAAACTGTTTATACTTCCACCATACATACTTGAATTACTGCATAATTGTTCCAATATTTCATAAGTCAAAGTACAGTAGTAAAAGTCTAACAGGATTGATTCAGTGTTTTAAACTTAAGCAAAGGGTTTTAGAAAATATATTGCATCTCAATGTCAGGTCTCTGTTCAGTATTTTACCTTTTTTCTATTGGTGAGAAAACTAACAAAGCTTCATCTTACTTAGTATAAAAGAATAACAAAAGGGAAGTGAAATGCTTGTTAACAGAGGTGAGAATCAAGATTTCTTAAGTCCCATTTCAATGTTTTATTGTTGAATCATGCTTCCCTACAGAAGAGAGAGGAAATGGAAAATAAATTATCAACTTTTTTCATGATGGAGGGGAAGTGAACTAGATGATCTTTAAGGTCCCTTCTAACCCAAACCACGCTGTGATTATATCACTCATGAAAAACTTATCTCTTTATGCAACATTTCCAGAAATAGCAATGCATCCCATAATTGAATAGCTAGTCAGTGCCAGACTGACACTGTGTCAGAACAGTTCAGTCCTTTTTTCAGTTTTCTTGATTCATACAATAGTAAAACACTAAGATAAGAAACAGAATTAGAAAATGCTAATCCTTCATTTTTTTTTCCTAAACACCCTTTAGAGCTGGAAGTGGTGATTAAGATGGTTGTAAGTATTGCCTATTCCATTACTTGCTCTGTATAGTCTTCAGAAACAGTAGTGAGAATGACATGTATGGCAGTAGTGTTCAGTTGTCCATCCCTGCCATGGTGTTTTCTGCCTTTTCTTTTGATGTGCAAGGGCTCAGGAATGACTTTAGAAGAAACATCTGCATTTACTACTTAGTTTGGCCAGCCACAAAACTTCAAGGTCAGTTAAGGAAAACAGGTGCGCATTGAGCAGATCAGCCTTTTGGGGCCTAATGGTGCTCTACCTAGAGACGAGACATGAAAAAACTGGGTCTCACACTTGTCAGGATCTCCTTCTTTAATCTTTTCTTTCTGATGGAATATAGCTGTTGTCTAGGACTGGAGCAAGGTTGGTGAGAAATTCATGGGAATGACGTTTAAAACTGCAGTGACTTTCTGCCTCCATTCCTATTTTCTATCTATCTGAACATGAAGTGAAATAAGATTGGTTTTCTTTATAAGTGGGAAACACTCAAATAGCTGAGTCAAAGATTTGAAAGCAAATCTTTAGTTGCACAAGTGGGGGAGGTTCAACAATTAGCAATGGATTTCACGGTTGTAACACTGTATTGTCTCCTTTTGGAACCTACTTCTTCCAATCTCCAAGGTTTGTTCAGTATTTGTCATTTCTAAGGACTCTTCCTGTCTTTACCTACGCTGCAGGCTCCCTACTTTTTTGTACCTTGTTGTGTACCTGCCTCGTTGTGTACCTGCCTCGTTGTGTACCTGCCCACTTTGCACTGCAGGATATGCTGCCAACAGTTATACTTAGTTACTTCAAAAAGGAAAGGAGAAATAACCTTTTATGTCACCTTATTCACAACTCAGTTACAAGGTAAGACACTCAGGTGAAGTGCCAAAACAGATCGAGGTCATGCCATCTATTGTGCTGAGCAAGTATGCAGTGAAAACAGGTTTCACTTCACTATAGATAAAAAAGGACTACCCTGTAGCAGACTACAAACAACACAACCTATGCTGTATATGAAATAGTAGATGAGAGTGGTCTTCAGAGAACTTCAAAGGGAAACTACAATATGATTCAGTGGCTTCTTGCATACAAGAGTATCATAGAATCATAGAATAGTTTGGGCTTGAAGGGACCTTGAAGATCAACCAGATCCAACCCCCTATCATAGGCGGAGACACCTTCCACTAGACCAAGGCTGGTTTTGAGCTTCACGTTCCCCACCAGCCTTTTTCTCCCCTTGCTAGAGAGAATAAGGTCCAACATAGCTCCTCTACTCAGTCGCTCTTCTATCACCTGAAAAAGGAATTTATCAACATATTTCTGGATTGCTTATGTCCTGCTGTGCTGTCTCTCCAGATATTAGGATGGTTGAAGTCCCCAGTAAGGACCAAGGTTTGTGAACCTGAGACTGCTCCTACCTGCCCAGAGAGGGCCTCATGCACTCAGTCTTTCTGGCTGGGCAACCTACAGAACCCAGTATAATGTCAACAGTCCCAACCCCATCTTTAATCCTGACCCACGAGCTCTCAGCCACCCCCTCATGCATCCCCAGTCAAAGCTCCATGCACTCCAGCTTGTCATTGACACAGAGGGTAACACCCTCTCCCTGTCTTCTCTCCTGTCTTTTCTGAAGAGCCTGTATCCTACCATTAAAACACTAATAGTCTTAGCAACCATCCCACCATATGTCCACAATGCCAGTGAGACATAGCCCTGCAGGCATGTGCATGTCTCCAGCTCCTTTTATTTCCCATGCTATGCCTGTATGCATAGAGGTGTTTAAGTAGGTCTCCTAATAAAATTGAAGTAGGATAAATCAAGAGCACACAATCTTGACCTTCTTGATGCAAGCTTAACTTTCTAGATGGGCACCTACTTTCCTCTCAGATAAACTGGCTTTTTTTATAGTAAAAAAAAAAAAAAAAAATTAGACTGCACTGATTTGTTTGAAGGAATGAAAGAATGAAGGACATAATCTGTGAATTCTTAGTCTTAAGAATACGGCAAGGAGACCATAATTACTTATCTACTGCAGAAAATAGTAGCCTTGTTAGCCTTGTTCATTACCTGTCAGTTAAACAACAGTATAGTACTGTCCTCTTCAGGAAGCAAAGGTCATCAATTAAAACCTCCTTGTAAAATGCTTCTGAATTCCCATGCTGGGAAGGAACTGCTTTTGCGAACAGATTCATCCCATTTATACCTAATGAAACTGCTTATGTAATAGGAAGAAATTCTCTATTTATTAATCTACTCTTCAGTATTTTGATTATTTTTCTTCTTATAAAGGACTTGAGCCAGTAAAACGTACTGCAAATTAAAAACAATAATAAAAAATATTTTCTCTGGGATAAATTTACTTGAAATAGTGAAAAAAGATATCAATTTTTTCATTTTTATAGACCACCAAGACCATCAATATTGTATATAAACTTTATAAATTCTGAATTACAAGCTTCTGAATAATGTAAAAATATGAGTTTAACTTCTGAGGGGACTTTTAGCAGAATATTGGTAACTTCCCACCTATAATACTGAAATATAATACGAAGAGAGCTTAAGGCAACAGCTGTGCACATAGGAACATTGAACTTCTGTGAGTATGTGCTTTCAATGTATTCTCAAGTTCTGAGAAGGGAGAGACACATAAATGGCCTTACTCTAGAAGCTTCAAGAATGAGCTAAATCACATTTTTCGCAAATTAACCATAGCTTGTAAGTAGCGCTGCTGCAGCCTTTAGGCAAGTACAAATTTGTAAATGTGTATGATATTTGTTATTCCAAATCTTTCACATATGTAAATTCATTAATGTGACAGTTCCTTTTCCCATAATAGTTATTACTTTTTCCACAGTATGTCCCCAATTTTTCCCCAAACTGAATTATTTCTCAAAATATGATGCTTCCTATAACAAGTTATCTCGAAGACAGGTATATATATTCTACCACAGATAATAATGCTAAATCTTACAGTCAGCAAACTGAAATTCTTGGTCGGTATGACACCTTGTGTAAAGCCTTGTTTAAGGCATAAGTTAAGCCCTTCTGGAGTATATAAGAATTTTCACTTCATCCAACTCGGTAGCTGACCCTGACATGTTGAAATTCTGGCTGTCCTTTATGACTTTCAGTATTTTCTTGAATGGTCACACTACAAAAGACCAAAAGAAGTGTTTTATTCTTGGGAATCTAATTAATCCTATCTTTATAAATGTATCTTTCTTCCTTTCTCAGCTCCAGATCTTCATCTCGTGGGATTTTTGTATCACTTTTGTTCCAAGATTTCAGTTTACAATTTCTCCAGTTCCTCCCTGATCTCACGAGTTCTCTTACAGCTACTTTTTCCCACGGCCTTACTTCCATTTTAGTTCTTTGAAATTTGTCTGTATTAGTAATTAAAATGAACCAGTCTTGAGGCAAATAGCAGAGCACAGTTAGTGTTGTGATTGTGAAACTTGTATTTTCCCTCACCCTATATCTCTGAAAACATATATACATATATATAGAAAAATTGAAACTGTCCTTGGACCACACTGTCCTCTGACAGTGGAAGAACAAATGGCACATGCCAAAACCATGCCTGGGAACCTCCTGAAAATTAAGCCGGGCTGAATAATGACAAAATTGTACTCGTGCTCGTGCTTGCCACTTACCTGAGTTTTCACCTTGATCTCTTGATTTACAGACCTATACAGGAATCTCAGGTAGAATTTCCTACTTCACCACCAGTCCTTCTTGAGATTATTGTCCTGTAGAGTCTTTCTTGCTTAGTGTTGTGAAAGGTAAAATTTCTTCTTCTTGCAAGCTGTATCATATTCTGAAGAGTTCTACCTGATACATGACCCTGCTTTCGCAGCATGTGCTCTGCTCTCATTCAGTGATTCCCTGAAAGTTTAATGTCACAAAGAAAAGACTGGCATTTGGCTCTGCTAGTTCTTTTGCACAAAGACATTCCTTAAGGTGCAATGCAGCTCACCATTTTTGAAACACTAAACAACTGAGCTCATTAAAAGGCCTCTTAAAGAATGATACCTTTATTTTGGCAACAGACTCTGTAGTAAATCTCTTGTAGTTACACATGGGGAATGTTTATTGGAGTGTTATCAAGCTTACTAACTCATGGAAATATCCATTACTTCAGAGAAGAGAAGGCTTCAGGAGACATTTGGGCAGCCTTCCAATACATAAAGTGTTTCTACAAGTAATCTGGAGAGGGGCTTTTTGCAAGGGCATGTAGTGACAGGGCAAAGGGGAATGGCTTCAAGTTGAAAGAGGAAAAATTTTTATTATTTGTTAGGAAAAATTCCTCATCATGATTGTGGTGAGACACTGAAAGATGTTGCCCAGAGAGGTTATGGATGCCTTATCCTTGGAAGTGTTCAAGGCCAGGCTGATGGGGCTTTCAGCAGGCTGGTCTAGTGAGAGGTGTCCCCCATGGCAGGGGTCTGGGACTAGATAATCTTTACAGTCCCTTCTAACAAAAACCATTGTATGATTCTGTGACTCTTTGATAATTTAATTTAAAAATAAGTGAGAATAATCTGTACAGAATTGGAGCCACTTTCTAGCACTGGATGTGATTTAAGGACAAAATTAAAGAGGTCTTATTGAAATGAATTACTGTACCCTTTGTCAGTGTGGACAAGGAATGAAGGGCTTGACCTGTACTTTGGCAAGGTGTTGGAAAATGAGTTTGAGGTGGTTTTATTATGACTTTGAAAGATAAGTGCATACCATTTAATATCTATCATTCACTTTAAGTATCAGCAAGAGCTCACAGAACCAACTTCTTAAAAAGTAATTTTCCAGAAACACTTTAGATAATGCAGAAGTAATTCTGCAAATAATTTGAGAACAAACTAAAACACTGCCTTTAATAGAAGAATATGCAGCATATTTTGTAAAACTGAGGAAAATGAAAGTACCTAAAGTTACAAAAAAACAGTTAAGATTCCCAGTATGTGTACTGAGTCATCTTAACTATAGAAGGTGATAGTACTTTAAAGTATTATTGGAAAAACTGTTTGAAATGTTAACCTATGCAACCAAGCAAGCATGAAATTAAGCTAGCTTCCTCCTGGAGTTTAAGTAGCACTGCACCATGACATGCTCTTCTTTCCACACCATTCCAGTTTTCTTTGTAAAGACTAAATGATCTGAAAGACCAACACTTCTTTTTTTTTTTTTTTTTTTTTTTTTCAGGTAACAGGCACACCTCTATTAAGTGAAAGTGTGAAAGTGAAAATGATGCTTGAAGACTCTCATTTTCATAGTCCTAGCTGTAGCCATATAATTTTTTTTTTATATTACCTTTTATGAGAGATAGTTTTTACTGCTTACTTCCGAGTAAGTGAGCTCTCCTTGAAAGCAGAGACAATTCTTTTGAAGCTTAGAAACAGAACCAGTATGCTAAATAGATGTTTATAATGTTGGCATGAGTTGAGCAATATGTCATTTTGATTATCTCTTCAAAATTGTTTCTCAGTTATTATTTAAGACCACAACAGCAGCTGTAACAGAATGTTTCTGAACCAATTTTCTACAGTGAGGCAGAGCCCAGATAATGAAACACAAGTGCTGAATCAAAAGCACAGAACCAGCAAAGAACAAATTAATAAGTTTTAACTAAGTAACAATCAGTGCAATTTGCAAAGTGAAAAGAATTATTGAGAGGGGAAAACAAATGGGGTAATGTTCCAATATTCGAAAGCAGTCAGCCATGGTTTGTTTTATCATTTGCAGCACTTTCTGCACTGCAACAATGTTCCTATCTATTAATTAGCAGTATTAGTAAAAAATATTTGTGAGTTTATAACCTAATAAATGGTTAACTTCAAACTAGTCTATCCTCCAATGGAATTCATGTCACTAAGGTATTTATCTGGAGCTGGAAGTCCTTCCTTTTCTTTACTAATTGCAAAGAAGATAAAGAGAACCTAACTATTCTATGATTCTATGACATTCCAGCGTATTGAAGAAAAAATCCTGGGTTCATTTTTGTGGTCTTTTTTTTTGTTGGGGGCAGGGAGGAGGGGTTAAAAATAACGTTTTTTGTTTGATTATCTCTTTTCCCATGTAGTGCCAATAACAGTTGTTGGACTTACAGAGTCTCTGCTTAATGTTGAGAAATAAAGTCCTCCTTTAAATATAAGTGAAAGAAATCACAAGTCAGCCTGAAATAGACAAAAACAATCTACTGATGCATGCAATGAAATAAAATGAAAGATAGACATGTAAATGGTACGTAATTTTGAATTACTTGCCAAAAATGCTGTTCAGACTTTCAATTGATAGAATCAAAATGAACTAAGATTTCTCCTGAACAATAAGAAATAAAAAAAGGACAGAATCTTTGCTATATGATATTCCTTAACTGAAACAACAAATTTACTTCAGATCTACCCCATTATTTGTTACTTTTTCTCTGTCTGCACCCATTCCACTCACCAATTATCAGTTAAAACCAACATTCATACCAAAAAAATAGATTTTAAAAATCTTTCACTCACAGCTCCTGGGCCATTGTATTTTATCAAAATTACTTCCATTTCCAGGGTATCAGTTGTCTGTATTTCATGCGCCATGTCTCTTTGCGTTTCTCATGATCTACATTTATTTCAATTTTATTTTCTATTATTTGCTGGCAATAGTACACTCCTATTTAATACATTTCTTCCAGCTCTGGCTCTTTCATCCTCCATATGCCAAACAAACATCATACTCTTATCATTACAGGGCATTTAAATTATTAAATGCATTGTTTTTGACATGGAATATGCTTATATACATTTGTGTTCACGTGCACACGAACTCACACATGCTGTCAAAATTAACACAGCTCACGTAAGTAACTGTTAATGCACCATACAACTGCAAATATGAGAAATTTTCAAGATTCACTTTCAATTTTTTGGTGTATTTTTTATTTGAGGAGATGATAAATTATTTAAGGTATCAAACTATCTATTTTTCATTAACTTGTAAAGCAACTTGAGCACTGGGCTGCATTTGATATTATTTGATAATGAAGAAAAAAAACTACAACAACTAAGGAGTTTACCTGTCAGACAACTTCAATTAATTCCTCTCCTATTTCTTCAGTTTATTAGCATTCTGGTCTGTGGTTTTGACTGTGGCACTTGTTCACTACTTGACAGTATTCTAAATCAAAACTTCTAGACTGTTTTATGATATTGGAATCATCACAATGAAAATGTTCATCTGAACCAGTGGCAATTGTTTTCTATAAGGTAAATTAGAAGTGTAATCACCCAACCAAAGACTATTTTAGTAATTCTGATTTCCTCAGGGTGCGAGAGATCCAAGAAAGAATATTGCTGCTGTTGGATCTGTTTCTCAGTTCTTAAGAGGAACAGGGCAATACAGGAATTCTACTTCATCTGACAAGAAATTCTTGTAAATTTATAAGTAGTGTTCTCCCTCCCCATGTTTTTTTTTTTTTTTTCACTTTCTTAGAATTCAAAAACAGGTATACAATTTCAGAGTTCCAGAAAGACAAGTTTTCAGTGTTTCAAAGGAGAAAGTCAGTAGGTGGTATTCCTAATATCTTGAAAAATAGTTCTGTGTTTCACTTATTCACATGCACACAATAATTAAAATTTTAGAGTCTGAATAGCCTAAATAAAGCAATGAATTAGGTCTCTTTTTTTACTATGTAATAACCTAAAAAATTCAAACAAATCTGAATGATTGTAGATTGTTTTATTCAATGAGTCTCACATTTTCTGCCAACTACACTTTTTTATATGCCTAAATTACTACTGTTGAGATTAAAACTGTGTAACTCAACTCCCCTCTGGAATACCTACTTAGCCTCTTGTTTTCTGCTTTCAGTGACTTACTCTGTCTAAACTAGATAAGCAACTTTGGAGCTCCTTTGAAAATGTATTGTTATGAGTTCTTTTACAGAGAAAAATAAAGGAATTTTATAGAAAATGTAGGGCAATCCAAAACAGTATCAAATGTCTGTATGCACACTTCAGTGTCATCATCTATAAGCAAGTTTCACATGTTTTATTCATGAGACATCTAGTTCCTTCTCTGTTACGTGCTAATTCTGCTTCACTCTGTTTTGACAGCCAAGACAACCTGTGTCAGATTTACAGTGATTTGTAAGTCAGAGGGAAATCTAAGAAACTAACATTGGAAAAAAAGAGTTTCCGCTTTTACAATTTTGTCAGTGTCAGTTTAAATGGGCAAGACTTTGAGGTGCTGACATGAATTAGCATTTTGCATACTTAGAAGAAAGTGAAGATGAGCTAGTGATTGAAACACTCATCAGGTTATGTTCCACACCACAATCTTTTAAATATACAAAATGTCAGAGGTTTTGAGCTACAGCAGTGTTAAACTGACAAAGACATTTCAAATACAATTAATCTTTCCATAGTTCTTCCTGTAATATCCTTCTAATAGACTGTTCTGGAGTTAAAGAGAACAAGGAAGCTGCAGCAAAGGAGAAGGAACTGGAAAGCTGAAGTTCCTTTACACTCTTCCTCTTGTTTCGGCATCAGCCAATAGCGGCCTACAGTGACCTAAAAAAGAAGTCTGACCAAAATATCAAATTAAGGGGGACAGGGGAAACCCAAAAGAAAAAAAAAAAAAAAAAAAAAAAGCAGAATTGAGAACAGAAAGAATCAT